>RXON01003646.1:0-36456 GCA_009667805.1 Leptobrachium leishanense
ATTTAAAAATGAAACACACACAGAAGAACACTACACGATCTAATCATTTTAACCCCTTAAGGGCCGCTGACGTACCCTGTACGTCTTGTCCTCGGGTCTCCCTTAGACCCCGCGGACGTACAGGGTACGTCAGCGGCGCCTAATCCCCCTCCCGCCCGATACTCACCTCCCTCGCCGGATCCCACGGCAATCTGGCAGGGAGGAAGCCTGCCCATGTGATTTACATCCTTATCCTTACCTACAAAACCCTCACTAACTCAGCTCCCCACTACCTGTCCTCACTAATCACCAAATACACCCCAGCCCGCTCCCTAAGGTCAAACAGTGACCTGCGCCTAGCTTCTCACCGCATCACCTCTTCCCATGATAGACTGCAGGATTTCTCACGCGCAGCCCCCACTCTCTGGAACGCTCTTTCTCGTACTGTCAGACTTTCCCCTAACTTCTCTTCCTTCAAACGCTCCTTAAAACGTTCTATTTAGGGAAGCCTACCACCAACTCACTGACGCAACCATCAATCACTCTCACCTTACAGTCCTCTCCTCCTGTTTCCAACCCCAACCCTCCTAGATTGTGAGTTCCTACGGGAATAGGGCCCTCATCTCCTCCTGTAATGTTTGTCAAATGTTGTTCAATGTAGTGTAACCCTGTCTATACTGTGCCTATTGTACAGCGCTGCGGAATATGCTGGCGCTTTATAAATAAAGAATAATAATAATAATAATAATAATACATGGGCAGGCGAGGCTGATGACATCGCCACGCTGCGTGGTGACGTCATCAGCAGGCGTCCCCATGCATTTCAATGGAGGGGAGGGGGCTCCTTCGGAGCCCTCTATCTCCACAACCATTGAAGCTAGGGAGATGCCGTTTGCACTGCTGGAGAGGGGAGTCTCCCCTTTCCAGCGGTGTATGGCATTAACCGTTTCGCAGCGGATCACGTTGCAGCGCCAATTGGCGCCAAAACGCGTTTCAAACCTGGAGGGGGGCTGACATCTTGGATGTCAGCCAAGCCTCCAGGTCCCCCCCCACCCACTGACAACCTCACCATATGTGTGAGGATGTCAGTGGGCCAGTTAACCATCTAGCTGCCATGTAGAGATAAGGGGATCCTAAGGATCCCTTTATCTCCCGATCCATGGCAGTTAGATGGTCATATTTGCCATCATTTGAAAGGCCTGATTATGGCCTTTCAATGATACCAAATATGACCAGGTTTGGTTTTAAAACATTTTTTTAAAACAAATTAAATAAAAAAAAATAATAAAAAAAAATTAATTTTTTTTTTTTTAAACGTTTTTTTTGTCTGGGGGGGTTTAATTAAATAGGACCTAGGCTGTCATCTAAAAATAATTAGCACAAAATGGTCAGAATGAGCGCAGCGCACATAGGTGAACTGTCTCAGCAGTGAAGGGGTTAAAAAGCAAACGCATGTAAAAATTGGGTATTTCTAGTCTCGGGACAAAATTTTGAACCGATTTAGCCGGGGTCGTTTTGGGTGGTTGTAGATTTTGGTGATTAAATTACAAAAAATGTGTTTTTTACCATTTTTTTCCTCATATTTCCTTTTTTTTTTTTTTTATAGTAAATTATTCGATATGATGGAAATAATGGTATTTCTAGAAAGTCCATTTAATGGCGGGAAAAAGGGTGTATAATATGTGTGGGTTGAATAAACGAGTAAGAGGAAAATTTGACCTAAACACTAACAGCGCAGAAACGTAAAACAGCAGCGGTCACTAAAAGACGAATTTGTGTAAAACCGCCCGGTCACTAAGGGGTTAACATTCAAAAAGGTTTTCACCAATGCGGATATTGTCTAAATTGCAGGAACACACGCAGTAAGAAACAAGTCATCAAAACACTAGACGGAATCACGGGGCCCATAACAATCAAAGATGTAATCACCTGCTTCACCAAAAATGTGATATACCTATTGACCTGCCCATCGGCCTGAAATATGTAGGAAGGACCACCAGACCACTTAATGTCCGCATACAAGAAACACATCAGGAATATTAGAAATGGACTTGAAAATCACAGTGTCCTCTACACTTCAAATTAAAACACGCATCTACTGAGGAAGGTGCTGGCTGCACCGAAACGCGTCTCAACCCCCCCCCCCACTTTTTTATGCACTTTAGCTACCAATGTATTTTGCACAATAAAACTATTTATCTCACTCTTAAGAGTTTTTAGCTGTTTTCATACCTAATTCACCAGCCTTTGAATTTGATAAGGTTATAAGCAGTACCGCAGACACCTAACGAACCACGATCCGGTCGCAGAGTGAGCAGCTAAAGAGGTTCAGGAGCTCACCGATAAGGAGCACCGCATGCGTAACGTGCACTAGCATTTATACCCTCTGTGATCTGCATTTGCACTTTGTATCGTATACTGTAAATCTGTATGGTACATGCAACTAGCCATTGACATATTTCAAGCTATATCACACAAGGAGTATTTTTAAACTTAATTACTGCGCCACTAGATACCCTATACTTTCTACCTGACCCTTTCCGCACATCATCTCGAGAGCCTGTGCTACCCTCTAGTCGGCGGCACTAACCCATATCAAAACATCTAGTTACGAGCGCCTCCACCGACCGCTTCCATTTCCTGTTATGCCTATCCATGCTTGCTTAAATTCAATTACTGTTTTGGCCTCTACCACTTCTACTGGAAGGCTGTTCCATGTATCCACCACCCTCTCAGTAAAATAATGCTTCCTGATGTTACTTTTAAACCTTTGCCCCTCTAATCTAAGACTATGTCCTCTTGTTTTGCTATTTTGTTTCCTTTTAAATATACTCCCTTCCTCTACCTTGTGGATTCCCTTTATGTATTTAAATGTTTCTATCATATCTCCTCTGTCTCGTCTTTTTTCCAAGCTGTACATGTTAAGATCATTAAGCCTTTCCTGGTAACTTTCTCCTTCAAGCCGTACACCATTTTAGTAGCCCTTCTCTGAACTCTCTCTAAGATGTCTATATCCTTCTGGAGATACGGTCTCCAGTACTGCACACAGTACTCCAAGTGAGGTCTCACCAGTGCTCTGTACAGTGGCATGAGCACTTCCCTTTTCCTACTGCTAATACCTCTCCCTACACAACCAAGCATTCTGCCAGCATTTCCTGCTGCTCTATTACATTGACTACTTACCCTTAGATCCTCTGAAATAATAACCCCTAAATCCCTTTCCTCAGATGTTGAGGTTAGGACTGTATCAAATATTCTATATTCAGACCTTGGGTTTTTACGTCCCAGGTGCAAACTGGTTATGTTTGTGTTAGGGTTACAGTAACTGTTTGTGTTAGGGTTACAGTAACTGTGTTTGTGTTAGGGTTACAGTTACTGTTTATATTTGTGTTTGCGTTAGGGTTACAGTAACTGGTTATGTTTGTGTTACAGTATCTGTTTATGTTTGTGTGAGGGTTACAGTAACTGGTTATGTTTGTGTTACAGTATCTGTTTATGTTTGTGTGAGGGTTACAGTAACTGTTTATGTTTGTGTTACAGTATCTGTTAATGTTTGTGTGAGGGTTACAGTAACTGTTTATTTGTGTTACAGTTACTGTTTTTGTTTGTGTTAGGGTTACAGTAACTGTTTATTTTTATGTTTGTGTTAGGGTTACAGTTACTGTTTGTGTTAGGGTCACAGTAACTGTGTTTGGGTTACAGTTAGTTTGAGTTTGTGTTAGGGTTACAGTTACTGTTTATATTTGTATTAGATTTACAGTAACTGTGTTTGTCTGTGTTAGGGTTACAGTTACTGTTCATATTTGTGTTTGTGTGAAGGTTACAGTATCTGTTTATGTTTGTGTTTGGGTTACAGTAACTTTTTATGTTTGTGTTAGGGTTACAGTAACTGTTTATATTTGGGTTAGTGTTACAGTAACAGTTTATGTTTGTGTTAGGGTTACAGTAACAGTTTATGTTTGTGTTTGTGTTAGGGTCACTGTAACTGTGTTAGGGTTACAGTAACAGTTTATGTTTGTGTTAGGTTACAGTAACAGTTTATGTTTGTGTTTGTGTTAGGGTCACTGTAACTGTGTTAGCGTTACAGTTACTGTTTATGTTGGTGTTTGCGTTAGATTTACAGTATCTGTTTGTGTTAGGGTTACAGTAACTGTTTATATTTGTGTTTGTTAGGGTTACAGTAACTGTTTATTTTTGTGTTAGGGTTACAGTAACAGTTTATGTTTGTGTTAAGGTTACAGTAACTGTTTATGTTTGTGTTAGGGTTACAGTAACTTTTTATGTTTGTGTTAGGGTTACAGTATCTGTTTGTGTTTGTGTTAGGGTTACAGTAACTGTTTATATTTGTGTTAGGGTTACAGTTACTGTTTATATTTGTGTTTGTGTGAGGGTTACCATATCTGTTTATGTTTGTGTTAGGGTTAGAGTAACTGTTTATGTTTGTGTTTGTGTTAGGGTTACAGTTACTCTTTATGTTTGTGTTAGGGTCACAGTAACTGTGTTAGGGTTACAGTTAGTTTGAGTTTGTGTTAGGGTTACAGTAACTGTTTATGTTTGTGTTTGCGTTAGGGTTATAGTAACTGTTTATGTTTGCGTTAGGGTTACCGTAACTGTTTATATTTGGGTGAGTGTTACAGAATCTGTTTATGTTTGTGTTAGGGTTACAGTAACTGTTTATGTTTGTGTTAGGGTTACAGTAACTGTTTACATTTGTTTTAGGGTTACAGTAACTGTTTGTGTTTGTGTGAGGGTTATAGTAACTGTGTAAGGGTTACAGTGAATGTTTGTGTTAGGGTTACAGTATCTGTTTCTGTTTGTGTTAGGTTTACAGTAACGGTTTCTGTTTTTGTGTGATGAACTAGCCCAACACCCTCAGCCAGAAACAGGGGATCAGGACACTGTTATTCCATGAACTATGTGTTGTTGCCGCGTTGCACCAACGATCCTGCCTTCTAGCTGACCGAAAAATGACCTGTAAATAAAAGTGTTGATTGTGTATAGATGCCGTTTCAAATTTGCCGCCAATTTTTGCCGCCTAAATTTTGAATCAGACCATCTGGTCCCGAATCGGCAACGCCCCGATGCGCCTTAAAGCCAATGATACCTGTGGGGCGGGCATGGGGTTTTCAAATGTGGAGCGCGGGGAAGTATAAATACAGATGTGTCCTTAATAAAAGTTGTCTTTGGTTTTGAGTTCATGCAGCTGCGTCTCGTGTCTCTGTTTGCCAACTGTGTCTGACATCCCTCGTGGTTCAGCACACCGGACGAAACGAAGACATACCGCGCGCCGCTGCCGCGCGATCGGAATACCTACAGCCGACTGAGCCTGTCCAGCTAACTGCCGGGAGATCCGAAGAATCTGCACCTGGCAATGCGTGAGCGCTTCGACCGCCGCGCGATCCGAATGCCTCTAGCCGACGGAGTCCCTTTCATGTAGCCACCGGAAGATCCGAAGAATCAGTACTCTGCCGGGCGCAGGGCGCATCGACTACCGCGAAATCCGAACGGAATGCTGGTCGAATTGGGATATCTGTAGCCACTGGGAGCCCGAATAGGTCAGTGCTGTGTGCAGCGAAGGGCCACATCGACCGCGGGACGATCCGAATACTTCCGCGCGATCGACCGTTTGCCAGCTTGATTACCGGGAGATCCGAATAGGACAGTGTTGCGTAGCGAATGGGCACATCGACCGCTGGGTGATCCGAATAGCCCCGAACGATCGACCATCGGCCAATCCGATTGCCGGGAGATCCGAATCTTCGCGGACGGAACCTGTTCTGACCGTTAACTGTAAAAGCTCACGTACAGGTCAGTGGCCAGCTGCTCGGGACGCTGAGGGTCATCCCTCAGTGGTCGGGCTGGGTCCACGTCAAGGTCCCCTCGCTACGTTTGACATCTCGCTCGCGAAGCTGATCCCGGTCGCTCGAGACGCCGAGTGTCCCAACCTTGGTAGTCGGGCCGGTGGGACAACAGAAAGGGGGAGAAGATCTCAACGCAGATTGGAGCACACCCGCAGGCGGACAGTAACATCAGGTTCCGTCACAGTTTGTTTCAGTGTTACAGTTACTGTTTATGTCTGTGTTAGGGTTACAGTTACTGTTCATATTTGTGTTTGTGTGAGGGTTACAGTAACTGTTTTTATTTGGGTTAGTGTTACAGTAACAGTTTATGTTTGTGTTTGTGTTAGGGTCACTGTAACTGTGTTAGGGTTACAGTTTGTGTTTGTGTTAGGGTTACAGTAACTGTTTATGTTTGTGTTTGCGTTAGGGTTACCGTAACTGTTTATATTAGTGTTACAGTTACTGTTATGTTGGTGTTTGTGTTACAGTATCTGTTTATGTTTGTGTTAGGGTTACAGTAACTTTTTAATGTTTGTGTTAGGGTTACAGTAACTGTTTATATTTGTGTTAGGGTTACAGTAACTGTTTATGTTTGTGTTATGGTTATAGTAACTGTTTATATATGTGTTTATGTTAGGGTTACAGTTGCTGTTTATATTTGTGTTAGGGTGACAGTAACTGTTTATTTTTGTGTTATGGTTACAGTTAGGGATGAGCCGACCACCACCGAGTTTGGGTTCGGGTCCGAACCCGAACTTTCCAAATGTTCGAATGCGATCCCATTATGTTTGTGTTTGCGTTAGGGTTACCGTAACTGTTTATATTAGTGTTACAGTTACTGTTTATGTTGGTGTTTGTGTTAGGGTTACAGTAGCTGTTTATATTTGTGTTTATGTTAGGGTTACAGTTGCTGTTTATATTTGTGTTTATGTTAGGGTTACAGTAACTGTTTGTGTTAGGGTTACAGTTACTGTTTATATTTGGGTTAGTGTTACTGTAACAGTTTATGTTTGTGTTAGGGTTACAGTAACTTTTTTATGTTTGTGTTTGTGTTAGGGTTACAGTAACTGTTTGTATTTGCGTTAGGGTTACAGTAACTTTTTGTGTTTGTGTTAGGGTTACAGTATCTGTTTATGTTTGTGTTAGGGATACAGTAACTGTTTATGTCTGTTTGTATTAATTACAATAACTGTTTATGTTTGTGTTTGCGTTAGGGTGACAGTATCTGTTTATATTTGTATTAGGGTTACAGTAACTGTTTGTGTTAGGGTTACAGTAACTGTTTGTGTTAGGGTTACATTAACAGTTTATGTTTGTTTGTTTTAGAGTTACAGTAATGTTTATATTTGTGTTTATGTTAGAGTTACAGTAACTGTTTATGTTTGCGTTAGGGTTACAGTAACTGTTTATTTTTGTGTTAGGGATACAGTAACTGTTTATGTCTGTATTAAATACAATAACTGTTTATGTTTGTGTTTGCGTTAGGGTGACAGTATCTGTTTATATTTGTGTTAGGGTTTGTGATTGTCTTTGCGTTAGATTTACAGTAACTGTTTATGTTTGTGTTAGGGTTACAGTAACTGTGTTTGTGTTTGCGTTAGGGTTACAGTATCTGTGTGCTACAGTTACAGTATCTGTTTGTGTTTGCGTTAGGGTTACAGTATCTGTTTATATTTGTGTTAGTGTTACAGTATCTGTTTATATTTGTGTTTGTTAGGGTTACAGTATCTATTTATGTTTGTGTTAGGGTTACAGTAACTGTTTATATTTGTGTTTGTGTTAGTGTTACAGTATCTGTTTATATTTGTGTTTGTGTTAGGGTTACAGTATCTATTTATGTTTGTGTTAGGGTTACAGTAACTGTTTATATTTGTGTTTGTGTTAGGGTTACAGTAACAGTTTATGTTTGTTTTTTTTAGAGTTACAGTAACTGTTTATATTTGTGTTTATGTTCGGTTACAGTAACTGTTTATGTTAGGGTTACGGTATCTATGTTTGTGTTAGGGTTACAGTAACTGTTTATATTTGTGTTAGGGTTACAGTAACTGTTTATGTTTGTGTTTGTGTTAGGGTTACAGTAACTGTTTATGTTTGTGTTAGGGTTACAGTTTATGTTTGTTTGTTTTGGAGTTACAGTAACTGTTTATATTTGTGTTAGGGTTACTGTGACTGTTTATGTTTGTGTTAGTGTTACAGTATCTGTTTATATTTGTGTTTGTTAGGGTTACAGTATCTGTTTATGTTTGTGTTAGGGTTACAGTATCTGTTTATATTTGTGTTTGTTAGGGTTACAGTATCTGTTTATGTTTGTGTTAGGGTTACAGTATCTGTTTATATTTGTATTTGTTAGGGTTACAGTAACTGTTTATGTTTGTGTTAGGGTCACAGTAACTGTTTATATTTGTGTTTGTGTTAGGGTTACAGTAACTGTTTGTGTTTGTGTTAGGGTTACAATAACTGTTTATGTTTGTGTTAGGGATACAGTAACTGTTTATGTCTGTTTGTATTAATTACAATAACTGTTTATGTTTGTGTTTGCGTTAGGGTGACAGTATCTGTTTATATTTGTATTAGGGTTACAGTAACTGTTTGTGTTTGTGTTAGGGTTACAGTAACTGTTTATGTTTGTGTTAGGGTTACAGTATCTGTTTATATTTGTGTTTGTTAGGGTTACAGTATCTGTTTATGTTTGTGTTAGGGTTACAGTATCTGTTTATATTTGTATTTGTTAGGGTTACAGTAACTGTTTATGTTTTGTGTTGGGTCACAGTAATGTTTTATTTGTGTTTTTGTGTTAGGGTTACAGTAACTGTTTGTGTTTGTGTTAGGGTTACAATAACTGTTTATTTTTGTGTTAGGGATACAGTAACTGTTTATGTCTGTTTGTATTAATTACAATAACTGTTTATGTTTGTGTTTGCGTTAGGGTGACAGTATCTGTTTATATTTGTATTAGGGTTACAGTAACTGTTTGTGTTTGTGTTAGGGTTACAGTAACTGTTTATGTTTGTGTTAGGGTTACATTAACAGTTTATGTTTGTTTGTTTTAGAGTTACAGTAACTGTTTATGTTTGCGTTAGGGTTACAGTAACTGTTTATTTTTGTGTTAGGGATACAGTAACTGTTTATGTCTGTATTAAATACAATAACTGTTTATGTTTGTGTTTGCGTTAGGGTGACAGTATCTGTTTATATTTGTGTTAGGGTTTGTGATTGTCTTTGCGTTAGATTTACAGTAACTGTTTATGTTTGTGTTAGGGTTACAGTATCTGTGTGCTACAGTTACAGTATCTGTTTGTGTTTGCGTTAGGGTTACAGTATCTGTTTATATTTGTGTTAGGGTTACTGTAACTGTTTGTGTAAGGGTTACAGTATCTGTTTATGTTTGAGTTACAGTATCTGTTTATGTTTGTGTTAGGGTTACAGTAACTGTTTATTTTTGTGTTAGGATACAGTAATTGTTTATGTTTGTGTTAGGTTTACAGTAACTGTTTATATTTGTGTTAGGGTTACAGTATCTGTTTTTGTTAGGGTTACAGTAACTGTTAGTATTACAGTATCTGTTTATATTTGTTTGTTAAGATTACAGTAACTGTTTAGATTTGTGTTTGTGTTATGGTTACAGTATCTGTTAGGGTTACAGTAACTGTTTATGTCTGTGCTTGTTACAGTAACTGTGTGTTTGTGTTAGGGTTACAGTACCTGCTTTTGTTAGGGTTACACTATCTCTTTATGTTTGTGATAGGGTTACAGTAACTGTGATTGTCTTTGTGTTTGAGTTACAGTAAATGTTTATGTGTTTCTGTTAGGGTTACTCTAACTGTTTATGTTTGTGTTATTGTTACAGTTACTGTGTTTATGTTTGTGTTAGGGTTACAGTAACTGTTTGTGTTTGTGTTAGGGTTACAGTAACTGTGTTTGTGTTACAGTTACAGTATCTGTTTATATTTGAGTTAGGGTTACAGTAACTGTTTATGTTTGAATTATTTCAGATATCAATATCAGCACTGCTCAAGTTAATTTTCTCGACCTTGATATATATATAGAGGATGGAACAATAAAAACTAAAACATTCTTTAAGCCTGTCCAAGTGAATGGATATATACCTATTGACAGTGGACATTACCCCCCCTTGGCTTAAAGCTGTTCCCAAGGGTGAACTATTGAGGATACGCAGAAATTGCACAGATGTTGAACAATATTCAGTTCAAGCTGACAAATTGTTAAATGATTTCAGAGAAAAAGGATATGATAAAAAAAATTTGGATCAAACTAAACAAGAAATTTCAAGAATAGGTAGAGACACATTATTACAGTACAAACTCAAACGTGAAAGCAAACCGAAAATGTCTCATTCATTATGGACTATAATACAAATAATAAAATGATAAAAAGGTCTGTGGAGAAATACTGGCCAATTTTAACTAATGATCCTATATTGAATGATATTTTGACGGAGAAACCTAGAATAATATTCAGAGGTGGTAAAAATCTTAGTAACAATTTGGTCACTAACCATATTAAAATCACAGACAGACACCAATTCAAACATCCCTTTGGCTTAACCCCTGGTTTTTATAATTGTGGCCAATGTATCTCATGCCGGAAAACAAATAACAAGAAAAAAACAACCAAACATTTTGATGCAGGAGTAAAAGGAACCAACTATAAGATAAAAGATTTGTTAACGTGTCACACAAAAAATGTAATATATATGCTCAGGTGCCCTTGTGATAAACGATATGTGGGACAGACATCTCGCCCACTAACCACCAGAATTAATGAACATCTATGCAACATAACTAGAGGTTATGATAAACATAATGTATCACTTCACTATAAAGAATATCACAACAGTGACCCAAAAAGTATAGAGTTTATTGGGATTGAAAAAGTATGTTGAAACTGGAGAGGAGAGGACATGAATGATAAACTTATTAGGAGTGAGATGAGATGGATCTACTATTTAAATACCTTGGTCCCTAATGGATTAAATGTAGATTTCAAGGTTTGTCATTTTCTATAATCAGTAAGGCCACAATAGAGGGTGACTAATAATACCATGTTTCCTTTATAGTGCAGTGTCAACTATACCCATCCAGGGGAAATAACTATCTCCTGAGATGGTTAATTGATCTATCCATTTGTTGTATACTGTTTGAGAAAGACTTGTATGGTTCAGATGTTTTTTATCATTTAGATATCATCATGAAGGAATTGGTTTTCGTTTTATCGTGCATTTTTTTTAAATAACCATCGATCGATACGCACCATTCCGCATGCCTAAGAAAGAGTGCTTGAACTGATCTCCATGGAGACTACCGGAACGGAAACGCGGCAATAAGAACCACTTAAGAATCCAGTGGACCGCAACTCACCGGTAGATACATACGGCGGATGGAACGCACGCGAAGTACACACCTCAGTTTGAACGCAATCCAATGGCACAGCACATTCATGGTTGGAACGCACGCGAAGCACACACCTTAAGCTTGATTGGCAATGGGATATAAGACATTCGCTCAATATGAGGGGTTATCCGACTGATGAAGCCGGGACTAGCGAGCGAAACGCGTTTCGGTTCATCCCTTATGATTTGTATTTTACCATTATTTTATAGTTTGTAATAATTTTTTCTTTTAAATATTCCTATTCCTTGCTCAATTGGAATCACTCATCTGATCCAGATTGCAACAATTTTTTCACTAGTGAATTTGCCAGTGAGCATCACAGCAGGGGCGGGACCCCCCTCCCTTACTGAAGTGGTCCAAATGTTGGGGTACTGAGCCACTCAATTGGGAGGCTCAGAAACACGTGAGTAATTCAATCTTACGTATATCACCACAAATTGCACTGGTATTGCGCTATGTACTCTCTCATTTATTGAGGTACCTACGAGTATCAAGAAACGTTTCCCAAATCATCAGTGTTTGATGGGAGGAGCCCCCCATAGAGGCTTAAAGGCGAAAACCACGAGCTCTTTGTTTGTGAGTGGTATACCTATTATCCAATATAACCATTTAACCTGAGAAGTTTCACTACGCAATGAAGGCGTTTCTTTGATTTTATATTCTAGAAATAATCCTATTGAAAGAACAATTGAGAAGCTTGTGACCTCAGAACAGAACAGCCATTATATTTGTGTTTATGATAGGGTTACAGTAACTGTTTATATTTGTGTTAGGGTTACTGTGACTGTTTATGTTTGTGTTTGTTTTAGAGTTACAGTAACTGTTTATGTTTGCATTAGGGTTACAGTATCTGTTTATGCTTGTGTTAGGGTTACAGTTACTGTGTTTATGTTTGTGTTTGTGTTAAGGTTACAGTATCTGTGTTTGTGTTACAGAGTCAGTATCTGTTAGGGTTACAGTAACTGTTTATTTTTGTGTTAGGGTTACAGTATCTGTTTATGTTTGTGTTAGGGTTATTATTATTATTATTATCATTCTTTATTTATAAAGCGCCAGCATATTCCGCAGCGCTGTACAATAAGCACAGTATAGACAGGGTTACAATACATTGAACAACATTTGACAAACAGTACAGGAGGAGATGAGGGCCCTATTCCCGTAGGAACTCACAATCTAGGAGGGTTGGGGTTGGAAACAGGAGGAGAGGACTGCAAGGTGAGAGTGATTGATGGTTGCGTCAGTGAGTCGGGTGGTCGGCTTCCCTAAATAGGAACGTTTTAAGGGAGCGTTTGAAGGAAGAGAAGTTAGGGGAAAGTCTGACAGTACGAGGGAGAGCGTTCCAGAGAGTGGGGGCTGCGCGTGAGAAATCCTGCAGTCTATCATGGGAAGAGGTGATGCGGGGAGAAGCTAGGCGCAGGTCACTGTTTGACCTTAGGGAGCGGGTTGGGGTGTATTTGGTGATTAGTGAGGACAGGTAGTGGGGAGCTGAGTTAGTGAGGCTTTTGTAGGTAAGGATAAGGATTTTGAACTTAATTCTGCAGTGGATGGGGAGCCAGTGAAGGGACTCGCAGAGGGGAGCGGCAGAGACAGAGCGGCGGGTGAGGTGAATTAGCCTGGCGGAGGCGTTCAGGATGGATTGTAGGGGGGAGAGGCGGGACAGAGGGAGGCCAGATAAGAGATTATTGCAATAGTCGAGTCGGGAGATTACCAGGGCGTGTATGAGTTGTTTTGTGGTGACAGCGGTAAGAAATGGCCGAATTCTGGAAATATTACGCAGTTGGTATCGGCAGGAGGAGGAAAGAGACTTGATGTGGGGGATGAAGGAAAGAGCAGAGTCAAGTGTAACTCCAAGGCAGCGAACAGTTACAGTAACTGTTTGTGTTTGTGTTAGTGTTACAGTATATGTTTATATTTGTGTTTGTTAGGATTACAGTATCTGTTTATGTTTGTGTTAGGGTCACAGTAACTGTTTATATTTGTGTTTGTGTTAGGGTTACAGTGACTGTTTATGTTTGTGTTTGTTTTAGAGTTACAGTAACAGTTTATGTTTGTTTGTTTTAGAGTTACAGTAACTGTATGTTTGTTAGGGTTACAGCAACTGTTTATGTCTGTGTATTAATTACAATAACTGTTTATGTTTGTGTTAGGGTTACAGTATCTGTTTATGTTTGTGTTATGGTTACAGTAACTGTTTATATTTGTGTTTGTGTTAGGGTTACAGTAACTGTTTATATTTGTGTTAGGGTTACAGTATCTGGTAGGGTTACAGTAACTATTTATGTCTGTGCTTGTGTTAGGGTTACAGTAACTGTGTGTTTGCGTTAGGGTTACAGTAACTGTTTGTGTTTGTGTTAGGGTTACAGTAACTGTTTGTGTTAGGGTTACAGTAACTCTTTATGCTTGTGATAGGGTTACAGTAACTGTGATTGTCTTTGTGTTAGAGTTACAGTAATTGTTTATATTTGTGTTTCTGTTAGGGTTACAGTAACTGTTTATATTTGTGTTAGGGTTAAGGATAGTATTGACAAATAGTGTCTTTTTTCAGTTAGGGAAATGATTTCAAACTGACGTGAACATATTTGGCTCAATTTGAACAATGTTATTGTAATTTTGTTGATTTGCAGTTTCGGATGCTCCAAAAATGCCGATATTTCATCAGGAAACTATTTTGGACAAAAACGTTGAGTTGTTATTAAGGTGGTGCAGCTCCGGAATCCTCGCCCCCAGAGGAAGATAAGTGAGTTAATGTGAGATTATAATTTCCTCGTTCATTCTCAGCTCAGAGACACTTGCAGGTGCTCAGAGGACCCTCAGCTCATATAATTAACACTTCGAGGTACATTTTAGCTTTTCTTTTGTGCTGAAATATTTATCACATTTCCATGTTTTTGTAAAACTATTATTATTTCCCAAACTCACCCAATCCCAGGAGCAGAATCACTGTGTTTGTCTTCATGTTTCTCTCCTCAGATCTGTAATACAGAGACACAGGGTGAGACGTCACAATCTCAAACTCTGACCCCACAGATGTTTATTGCCTACAAATCCCAGAATTCGTTGAATGCAATAAATGGCCAGAGAATAATGGGAGGTGTAGTTCAGAAACATCTGGGGGCAGAGTTTGAGATCCCTGCTCTAGTCCTAGCACTGTTTAGATAAGACGCATGTGTAAACACACCATTGTGTTGGATGGTTCTTTCTATTGTTCTCTGGCTGGAGTCTGTTATCTGTAATGTATTCTGGAAGGTAGGGGGAGGAAGGGAGTCTCAACTTGGTTTTACCTTTGTGTGTCTAAAGTGAAAATAAAGCATTCTCCATTTGGATTTTGAATGAGCAACATCTCTTCATACAGTTTACGTGTCGTCTATACCAGTGGTTCTCAACCTGTGGACCCTCAGGACCCACAATTGTTCTTGGTCATTAAGTTGCGACCCAAAATGAATTGAATTTCTGAAACATTATAATTTATTCTACAATGTATGCACTTTTTAAACAATTTTGTAAAACGAACAGGGATTCTTTTCGAAAATGGATTGTGCAGTGATCATAGCACTAGTGAAAACGAAAGCGCTGTTGAGGCAAAAACACAATAAAATAAACTGTAATTGAAACATATGAAATTAATTAGAACTTAAGGAAGAACTGGGGATGTGTCTTGCTCTTAATAAGTGTCTCAAAGTCTGGGGTGATGGTAGACAAAGCAACTCTAGTTTAAATCGCTGCTGAATGAATAATAAAATATTATAAAAAACTTAATCTCACTTGCTCCGTGGTCCCCCGCCATCCATCTCTGCCACTGTGCACATTGTTTCTTCCCAGCAGAGGCAGCCTGCCTTCCCTGAGCCTATGCAATTTGCACAGCTGATGCTACGCTAATCGTGTAAGCTCAAGTTGGCCAAGAGATTGAGAATTCTGCAACACGTGTCTGGTGCTGCTTACTTCCTGAACCTACACTCTTCAGTGCCTCAGAAAGGCACTGAGAGCAATGGAATAGCTTGGACCAATGGGAAAACACCATTGGTCCAAGCCAGTCAAAAACGCCTCCATGGCTGGCCTCCTATGTATTAATTGACGCAAGATCCTAGATCCTATGTAACCAGTGTATATCTGGCTCTGATACTAGCCAGTGCCTCACCAGCCACTGACCTCACCGCACGTTCCTGGTATGCAGGGAGGCTGGGATCAGGAAGCATGTGTGATTCTGCTGAGAATTCGCAATGTAGATTCTAGTTTTCTGCAGGGATTATCACATCAGGAGGAAGGCAGGAAAAGAAGAGAAGTGAGAGATTTATAGAGTAAAAGGGAGAGAGTGATAGAGGGAGAAAGGAGAGAGATGAGCAGAAATGAAAGAAGGCATAGATCCAAGGACAGATGGAAAAATACACAGAAGGAAAAACAGATATAGATGGACAGACAGAAAAAGAGCTATTCAGAAAGAAGGATGCATAAAAAGGTAAAAGGACAGAGTAACAAAAGGACAAACAGAAAGGGAGAAACACAATGGGAGTACAGAGCTGCTGCCAGTCACTGAGTCCCACCCAACACCTTCCCATTACAGATTCTACCCCCCCACCTTGCCATTACAAAGTATCTTACCTGATGCAGCGGGTCCCAGGCAGAGCGTGGCCGCTGGACCTGTAACTGAGGGGGCTACCTCTGCTTCCCTCACTAGCAAAGGTGGTAATGGAGGCAGAGGTAGTCTCACCGCCTGGGACCCGCTGCTGCAGGTAAGATGAATCAGTGGGTCCCAGGCATTAGAGAGGCCCTGGGGCACTTGCCCCACGACCCAGTCCACCCCTGGTCGCGACCCACTTTTGGGTCTCGACCCACCATTTGAGTAACACTGGTAAATACTGTATCTGGATACAAGCTCCGTCTTGTACAGCGGAAAGGGGCGCCTGGGATATGAGACATCACAATACAGAGAGGGGATGTAATACAGAAACACAGGATGAGACGTCACAATACAGAGAGGGGATGTAATACAGAGAGAAGATATAATACAGAGACATAGGATGAGACGTCACAATACAGAGAGGGGTTGTATGAAGATGAAAATATAAAGCGGTGTCTGTGACGCTATGTTGGGATTTGGGGATTTTATCCTTTTAATGAACAGGTTCTATGAGTTTGTGATGAGGGAATATTCAAAGAAGACAAAGATTGAAAAATAACAAAATAAAACAAATCATCAAATAGGCAAATATTATTAATGAGTAGGGATGAGCCGAACACCCCGAGTTCGGTTCGCATTCGAACTCGAACTTTTCAAAAGTTCGAATTCTAACTCAAACTCAATACAAGTCAATGGGACACAAAGTTTGATTTTTAGAGTGCCCTCCAAGAGGGCATATATGCAAGATATTTGCCATAAAAGGTGTATGGGGGTCCGGGTAGTGCCCTGGGGGACAGGAAACCAGGACAAGAAGTTTAAAAAAAACAACGTTTTTAAAGGGACAGTGAGTTTTCCATGAAATAAGAGTTAAAGCTAAAAACGAAAAATTCCTTCAAATATCGTGCCTAGGAGGTCCCCATAACCTGCCCGTGAAGTGGTGGATTTCTAGGATGTATAGTAATATGTAAAAACCAAAAAAAAATTACATTTCAAATGACGGTAAATGCTTTTCCTTTAATCTATCCATAAACAACTGCTTGGGGTGGCAGCCTGTATGAAAAGAGGAGATGTTTTAGGACGCGCAAAAAAGTTTAGTGATTTTTTTTGGCTAAATTATTGTGAAACTTATGTAGGCTTTGGATGAAAGTAACAATAGGTGCTTTAAGGCTGGGGTCAGACTAGCGCACGTTTAACGTGCGTTTAGGCGAACTTAATCACTGCCGCACTAGCAGCAAATGACGCGCAATGACGACCAATATACAAAGTACGGCCGCGCAACGCAAGTGGAAAATGAACGCATTTTTTTGAGAACGCTGAACCGCTAGTACTGACGTACAGAGTGCGCTGCGTCCGCATAGCAGCGTGTGTGCGTGATTAGGACGGAGATGTCAGACGCTGCTCATGTCCGGCCAACATAACGTCCAGAAACCCAAAGTTTCCTGGTTTGGATCAATAAAAAATCACGCACAAAAATGCGCATCGTATGACCGTTTAAGCGCTTTCCGTGAAAAAACACCTCAATACGTTCGGACGCACTTTTTAACGTTCGCTGCAAAAAATGCGTTCGTTTGACCCTAGCCTAAAATTGGGCCTTTAGAGTCGGCAACAGTGCCGTCACACAGTCTCACCCCTCTGAGGATATGAATCTGATACAGGCGTCAGTGGCAGTGCACCCACTTATTGTGCTTTTGGTGCCAGACCTGCAAGTACTATCATACAGTAACTCCTCTGTGGTATTGTGGTAGAGTGCAGGGGTGGACCATGCGGTCAGGGCCGGTGCTAGACTATTTTGCGCCCTAGGCAAGACCAGCTACTTGCACCCCCCCAAAAAAGAAAAAAACGACTATGACGGAATGGGATGTTGTTCCGCCTGCGGGTGTGCTCTATCTGCGTGACCCCGTCGCTTACCGCTGGCCCGACTACCGAGTGGCGCGCACTCGGCGTCTCGTGCGGCCTGGCGTGACCCCGGGGAGGGGTTAGCGGGCGGTGGAGGGGACCCCTGCCTAGAACCAGCCCGACCACTGAGCCATACGGCACTCAGCGTCCCGAGCAGCTGGTTCACTGACCTTGTGGGTGTGGGACGTTCGTGGAGATCGGATCTGCCAGCCGCGGAGGAATCTTCGTATCTTATGTGGGAAACGTTTCGGATCTTCTGCGGGAAACGTTTCCGATCCCGGCGCGGGTAAATCTTCGGATCTCAGTGGAGGACTCTTCGGATCGGGGACAGATGAATCTTCGGATCTTGCGGGATCGGCGAGGGATTCGGATCTTACCGCAATCCCTCGCAATACCGAAGCGCGGTACACGGCCGCGCCCTTCGGATCGGATCTCTCGATCTGGGAACCGAATCACCTTCCGCTGCGCCTCTGCCCTGAATGCTCGATGCAGGCACAGAGCGCTCGGTTCGGTTCGGATCTGGGACACCGCACCCTGAGACCTCGAGGGATTCTCAGATCGAAAAGTACGGCGGAAAAATAACCACATCAGTCGAGGCTGGATGCACTGCTAAATCTGCCTTTATTTTTCACAACACACGCATTTATCACTTTACACACTTATGAATACAATGGGGATCCCTGCCCGCCCACACAAGTCCCATTGGCCCTCGCTGGCAGGAGGCACCCTGGCCCCGATTCGTATTGGCCGTTACGAATCGGGGAGTTGCCGATTCGGCATTTTTACGATCCGAGTATTCTGATCTGAACCACGAGGTGATCAGAAAATGGCGGCGGGCGTGGCAGACAAAGGGAATTACATTTCACAATACCAACAGGGGACACTTTATTACACCACACATATATCACATCTAATAAAAGTACTTGCAAAACTAGGTGCGTGCCACCGCACCTAAGTGTCCATAGCCACCACTGTCACTGCACCGCCCCTGGCTGAGGGTGCTGGGCCATTCCGTGACACTCCTCCCCCTCCCCCAGTTCGACGCACCTGGTCTGACCCCACCGGTCATACCGGGGAAGTCGGTGCTCCCAGGCCCGTAGTCTGTCTGGGGAGGCCGGGTCACCAGGCCTCTCCATTTGGCCTTGCGGCCGTGCCAGCTTGGTCGGGACCCACGTCCTTAGGGTTACCCCGGCTGGGCGAGAAGACATACGTCTGGGCCGGAGTACCTCCTGTGTCCCCTCCAGGGTTATCGCTCACCCGGGGAACCCGGGTGCTAAATGCACACGCCCCGGGTGCCCAGGTCAGCCGTGGGAAAGAACCGTGGCTGTGCGAGGCCCCAAGCCCAAGGGTTGCCAAAATGGGCAGAGGCCAGCGGCGCTCTCCCCGTTGCCAGCTCTTCCGCTGGTTGGCCAGGTACGGACACGGCAGCCGAAGGAGCAAATAGAGCCAAACCTGGCTGCTCTTCCTGGCAGCCGAAGAAGGGGACAAATGGATGCAACGGCAGTTGCACGGGGTCATCCTCGCTCTGCCCCTCGGGGCAAGTTGGGAGAAACGGGCAGAGGCCAGCGGCGCTCTGCCCTGGTGTCAGCTCTTCTGCTGAGTGGAGATCTCCTTGCGGGAGGATGGTTTCTTCCCCCCCCGGACCGTCACTGGCTGCGCACAACCCAGCCCGGGGGGACCATCTGTCTGCTCCACCTGGCAGACTGTGGGTAGTGGGCAGAGGCCAGCGGCGCTCTGCCCCGTGGCCAGCTCTTCAGCTGGGTGAGGATCTCCTTGCGGGGGATGGTTTCTTCCCCCCCGGGGCAATCAATGGTTGCGCACAACCCATCCCGGGGGGACCATCTGTCTGCTCCTCCTGGCAGATTTTGAGTAGTGGGCAGAGGCCAGCGGCACTCTGCCCCGTAGCCAGCTCTTCCGCTGGTTGGAGATCTCCTTGGGGAAGGATGGTCACTTCATCCCCCGGGGCAAACAATGGTTGCGCACAACCCATCCCGGGGGGACCATCCGTCTGCTTCTCCTGGCGGACTGTAAGCAGTGGCAGAGGCCAGCGACACTCTGCCCCGTAGCCAGCTCTTCCGCTGGTTGGAGATCTCCTTGGGGAAGGATGGTCACTTCACCCCCCGGGGCAAACAATGGTTGCGCACAACCCATCCCGGGGAGACCATCCGTCTCCTCCCCCACTGGACCCGTGGCCTCGGCCACCCTGTCCTCTTGCTGGGTGAAGGGGGTAACTTCCTCTGTCGGAACCCCCACGGGCACCCATGGGTCCGCCTCGGCCTCCCATAGGTCCCAAACCTGGGGACTGTCGACTTCCTCCGCCGACCCGTCCCACCACGGGGAGCTCAGGCTCGACTGCGGAACGCCGACCAACAGTCTTCGATAAGCCACCTCGAGCTCCCACTCTCGCTCGGCTAGGGACTCCAGCTCCTCAAACACCGAGTCCCTGCTGTCTGACGGGATCTCCAGTTCCCGTCGTTCCAGGATGTCTTCCATCCGTTCTTCGGTCTCCTCCCCAAACTCGGGGTCGGCGGCCATGCTCGCGTAGAGCAGCCCCGTGCCTCCGTAGCGAGGCCCTGCAGTGGAGCTGCCTCCAATAGGCGCACTGTCGGAGGCGCGGTCAGCCACCGGAGTACGCGGCGTCCAGTGCGATCTCCTCCTGCACCAGACTCCGGAGCTCGGCCTCCCACTCCTCTGGGGCCCGACCTTGCAGGAACGCTGCTCGCACATCGTACTGCACCCGATGGACGACAGCGTCGGAAGGAATGTACGCACCATGGCAGTCCCGCTCATGGTCCAGGGCCTCGTACCACAGTTCTCTGTGGACCTCTGGTCCCGCTCCAGGCCCTCCTGCAGCCTTCTCGCCAACACGACCTTCAGGTCAGCGAAGGTGCCAGCGCAGGAGCACCGCTCCTCAATGGGGAATGTGGCGTCCTCAGATGCAGCTTCAGGCGAGCTGTGAGTCTCCATCCGAGGGTCGCGGGGATAAGTGACGTCCTCAGTACAGGCTCCAGGCGAGCTGAGAGTCCCGCAAGCGTAGTCACTGGGGTTTGCAGATTCCCGGGGTGAAGCTCCAGTCGAGCTGTGAGCCTCGACCCAGGGTTCCACAGGGTAGGGTTCGGGGTCAACATATTCAGGCTGCTGCCGCGGAGCTCTGCCAACCGCAGCTCGTGCTGGCGTTCCTTCTCCTGCTCAACTTCCCGGTAGAACTCCCGAATCACCTTGCATCGGTCCGCCGTCGTCGGGGCATCTCCTAGCAGGGCGATCCGACGCCGCACCTCTCGGAGACCAGCATCTTCCTCCACCTCTGCTTGGACAGGGCTGGGGACGGGCGTCGTCACCCTGTCCTGATCCATCCTGGTCAGTTCCTTGATCAGGGTCTTCCTTTTCTTGTTACCCGCGTTCCTCCCCGGTTCTCCAACATCCCACGCAGGGTGTCCCTGTCGTAGTGGGTGTACACCGCCATGGCGTAGGTCTCCTAGGGGTCTGCAGAGAGCGATCCCACCGCTGCCACCAGTATGACGGAATGGGATGTTGTTCCGCCTGCGGGTGTGCTCTATCTGCGTGACCCCGTCGCTTACCGCTGGCCCGACTACCGAGTGGCGCGCACTCGGCGTCTCGTGCGGCCTGGCGTGACCCCGGGGAGGGGTTAGCGGCGGGGTGGAGGGGACCCCTGCCTAGAACCAGCCCGACCACTGAGCCATACGGCACTCAGCGTCCCGAGCAGCTGGTTCTGACCGTGTGTGGGACGTTCGTGGAGATCGGATCTGCCAGCCGCGGAGGAATCTTCGTATCTTATGTGGAAACGTTTCGGATCTTCTGCGGGAAACGTTTCCGATCCCGGCGCGGGTAAATCTTCGGATCTCAGTGGAGGACTCTTCGGATCGGGGACAGATGAATCTTCGGATCTTGCGGGATCGGCGAGGGATTCGGATCTTACCGCAATCCCTCGCAATACCGAAGCGCGGTACACGGCCGCGCCCTTCGGATCGGATCTCTCGATCTGGGAACGAATCACCTTCCGCTGCGCCTCTGCCCTGATGCTCGATGCAGGCACAGAGCGCTCGGTTCGGTTCGGATCTGGGACACCGCACCCTGAGACCTCGAGGGATTCTCAGAACGAAAAGTACGGCGGAAAAATAACCACATCAGTCGAGGCTGGATGCACTGCTAAATCTGCCTTTATTTTTCACAACACACGCATTTATCACTTTACACACTTATGAATACAATGGGGATCCCTGCCCGCCCACACAAGTCCCATTGG
The DNA here is from genome assembly GCA_009667805.1 of Leptobrachium leishanense. NCBI lineage: Eukaryota > Metazoa > Chordata > Amphibia > Anura > Megophryidae > Leptobrachium > Leptobrachium leishanense. The sequence continues at coordinate 22,006 of RXON01003646.1, forward strand.
CCCTCGCTGGCAGGAGGCACCCTGGCCCCGATTCGTATTGGCCGTTACGAATCGGGGAGTTGCCGATTCGGCCATTTTACGATCCGAGTATTCTGATCTGAACCACGAGGTGATCAGAAAATGGCGGCGGGCGTGGCAGACAAAGGGAATTACATTTCACAATACCAACAGGGGACACTTTATTACACCACACAATAATCACATCTAAATAAAAGTACTTGCAAAACTAGGTGCGTGCCACCGCACCTAAGTGTCCATAGTCACCACTGTCACTGCACCGCCCCTGGCTGAGGGTGCTGGGCCATTCCGTGACAACGACACAACATGAAACTGCTAAATTTCTTTTTATTTAAGAATAAAGTTTGAAAAGCACCAATAGTAAAGGTAAAATAAATATGAATAAACTGTATTAAAACAAATTAAAATTAACCGTATTGAACAAAAATATAAATTAACGGAAAAAAAAATAAGAGTTGCCAGGTAAGTTTCAATTTCAGACACATCCAAATTTCACTTTGCCTGCCTTATCCTTTGCAAATTTTCATCATGCGCATATATATATTGCCCAGGCCAGCTCACATCATGCGTATATATTTTGCTAATGCCCAGGCCAGCTCATATCATGCGTATATATATATTGCCCAGGCCCAGGCCAGCTCTCATCGTGCGTATATATATATTGCCCAGGCCCAGGCCAGCTCACATCATGCGTATATATATTGCCCATGCCCAGGCCAGCTCACATCATGCGTATATATATATATATATTTCCCAGGACAGCTCAATCATGCGTGTATATATATATATATATTGCCCAGGTCTGCTCACATTCATGCGTATATATATATTGCCCAGGCCAGCTCACATCATGCGTATATATATTGCCCAGGCCCAGGCCAGCTCACATCATGCATATTGTCGGGTATATTACACAAGGGAAAAATTTAAAATGGATGTCTGTAGCCATTTTGTTTTAAAGACAGTTTAAAATTTTCTCTAGGTTTAGAAATGAACGAGATTTTTTTTTTTACAGAGTTCATTCCTGGGTGAAGTCTTTTATATTTTGTTTTAAGAAGTGCCAGACATGAAGGAACCTAGAATGTTTGTGTGTGATAAGGCTAGGGTTAAGTGCTAAGACGTGTCATAATTAAATTTATTGGTCTGTCTTAAGTTTTTTAAACAAAAGATATTTTGTCTTTTGGGTATAGGAATGAGTTAATATTCTGTAATATAGATTTACATTCACAAAATATATGTTTATAATCAAGATATATTTTATTATATTTACAGTAGGAAATATATACTCCAATAAATATTGTAGAAAGTATATAATTGGTAAATAATAACAATTACTAAAGAATAGATTCTGTTGAGTTAACCAGAAAAGAATTCAGCTGATAGGACTCTGAGTAACCAAAAGGGGGTGAGGATATAAATCAGAGATTATAGGTAGAGACACAGTGTCTAATGTCTAGTTGGGAGAAGAGAAGGCCTTTGTGTAGATTGAACTTTGACCTGAGATAAGATATTAAAAAGAAATGGTGGAATTAAGAAGTGCAATACTGCCCTCTAGAGGATAGTAAATATTTAAAAATATTGCCAGTGACGTCAAATTGGCAATAATAAGTGGCAATGTTATTTGCAAGTCAGTCAGAGATTCCAGCATTCAGAGACTCACACCGCAATGCATTACACATGACCCTCTGAGAGTCCAAGATTCCAATACTCAGACTCACACCACGATGCAGGCAGATCCCAAGACATGAGGCAATCAAGATTCTCCCCAAATTTCTGACTCTCACCAATTCTCTAACTCACATGCATTGATTATCTGATATCGATAATCTTCACATATTCCAAAACAAAGCATCACATAGAAAATTCCAAGACTTATCAACATCCAAATTGGACAGGTAATGTATGAAAAAAAAGAATTAATGTAATTATATATATTTGTAGATATTCTTGCAACGTAGACTGAGATTTCTCAGATACTTGGGTTAGATCCAAATTCTAAGTATTTTCTATTCTGCAGATAGAAATATGAAGAAGTGGATATAAGGATTTATTCCTAAAAGAAATGTTGTAAGATTGATACCAATATATATATTGAATTTGGAAATTACTGTGATTAAAATTAATAAGCAAGGAATTATATAACTACAAAATAAAAAAGCAAAAGATTAGAAGTTTAATTCTCGAGATTAGGGGAGGATTCACTAAATAAGTTTTTATTACTTATCATTAAATTAGCTCATCTTTTGTTGATCCATGTAGCATAGAGATATATATATATATCTATAAGAGCTGGCTGGTTAAACATTGTTTGCTGGGAAATGCATGTTGTATTCAGCAGAAATGTTTATTAACCATTTGTGTATTAGTTACTAACTGATAAGGTAAATGATATTAATCATATATGCAGTTACTAACCGGAGATACATACCGTATTTTTCGCTCCATAAGACGCACCTGACCATAAGACGCACCTAGTTTTTAGAGGAGGAAAACAGGAAAATAAATATTCTGAAATCAAATAGTGTAATAATGGATATACTCCCCCAGCTCATGGATACTGCCCCCAGCTCATGGATACTGTCCCCCAGCTCATGGATACTGTCCCCCAGCTCATGGATACTGTCCCCTAGCTCATGGATACTGTCCCCTAGCTCATGGATACTGTCCCCCAGCTCATGGATACTGTCCCCTAGCTCATGGATATGCCCCAGCTCATGGATACTGTCCCCCAGCTCATGGATATGCCCCAGCATGGATACTGTCCCCAGCTCATGGATATGCCCCAGCACATGGATACTGTCCCCCAGCACATGGATAATGCCCCAGCACATGGATTTGCCCCAGCTCGCTCATGGATGTGCCCCAGCTCGCTCATGGATGTGCCCCAGCTCGCTCATGGATGTGCCCCAGCTCGCTCATGGATGTGCCTCCACTCACCTGTCGCCGCCGCGTTAGGATCCCTCTGAGCGTGCGTCCGGCGGCAGGAAGCTTGGGCACTCGCCTGGGGGTGCCACGTGACCGCGATCTCGTGAGATCCATGCATTCGCTCCATAAGACGCACCCACTTTTCCCCCCACTTTTTGGGGGGAGAAAAGTGCGTCTTATGGAGCGAAAAATAAGGTATATTGTGAAGCTAGTTTTTATATGCTAATGGATTGTGGTTTATAAATTTTTGTTTATGATATGAGATTTGAAACTTTTTTGTATACGTAATAAATATATATATATTTTTATCCGATTATTGATTATTGTATTTTTTGAAGCAAAACACAGACAATTAAAAGAATTCAGGATAATTTCTAAGAAATATAAACGATTGATATTTGTGTCTCGTATGGATTTCTTCTGAAATAATAATCCCTGATATATTGGAGGCAACTGCCGAGGTAGGTCCAGTAAGTCCAATATAGACATATTGGAGGCTTGGCTGATAAGTCCAATATATAACGTGTTGTATTCACGTGCAGAGATTATAACCGACAATATATATATATTGCCCAGGCCCAGGCCAGCGCACATCATGCGTATATATATTGCCCATGCCCAGGCCAGCTCACATCATGCGTATATATATTGCCAAGGCCCAGTCCAGCTCACATCATGCGTATATATATTGCCTAGGCCAGCTCACATCATGCGTATATATATTGCCCAGGTCCAGGCCAGCTCAAATCATGCATATATATATATATATATTGCCCAGGCCAGCTCACATCATGCGTATATATATATTGCCCAGGCCCAGGCCAGCTCACATCATGCGTATATATATTGCCCAGGCCAGCTCACATCATGCGTATATATATTGCCCAGCCCCGGTCACATCATGCGTATATATATATTGCCCAGGCCAGCTCACATCATGCGTATATATATATTGCCCAGGCCAGCTCACATCATGCGTATATATATTGCCCAGGCCCAGGCCAGCTCACATCATGCATATATATATATATATATATTGCCCATGCCAGCTCACATCATGCGTATATATATTGCCCAGGCCAGCTCACATCATGCGTATATAAATTGCCCAGGCCAGCTCACATCATGTGTATATATATATTGCCCAGGCCAGCTCACATCATGCGTATATATATTGTCCAGGCCCAGGCCAGCTCACATCATGCATATATATATATTGCCCAGGCCCAGGCCAGCTCACATCATCCGTATATATATTGCCCAGGCCAGCTCACATCATGCATATACAGTATATATTGCCCAGGCCAGCTCACATCATGCGTATATATATATTGCCCAGGCCAGCTCACATCATGCATATATATTGCCCATGCCCAGGCCAGCTCACATCATGCGTATATATATTGCCCAGGCCCAGGCCAGCTCACATAATGCGTATATATTGCCCATGCCCAGGCCAGCTCACATCATGCGTATATATATTGCCCAGGCCAGCTCACATCATGCATATATATATATTGCCCAGGCCAGCTCACATCATGCGTATATATATATTGCCAGGCCAGCTCACATAACACGTACATATATTGCCCATGCCCAGTCCAGCTCACATCATGCGTATATATATTGCCCAGGCCAGCTCACATAATGCGTATATATTGCCCATGCCCAGGCCAGCTCACATCATGCATATATATATTGCCCAGGCCCAGGCCAGCTCACATCATGCGTATATATATTGCCCAGGCCAGCTCACATCATGCATATATATATTGCTCAGGCCAATCCCCTGGAGGGGATAGGGGGTTCATTTGAACCCCGATATCTCCAGGCAGCTAGGGGGTCATGGAGGGTTTCAATCGAAAGACCTGAGCATGGCCTTTCAAATGATACCCAACATGACCAGGTATAAGTAAAAAAAAAAAAAAAAAAAAAAAAAAAACATGTATTTTTTTGTGTGTTATATTTATCAATGCAGCAATATTTTTCACATTTCAATTATAATGTGAACGATGATGCACTAATGATTTTTTTCTATAGGGTGTGTTTGCTATAAATCACGTAATTCCCCCCACAAAAAGTAACAAGTCCCCATTTCTAATTTTTGTACAAGCGCACCCCATAGAAAACATAACTGCAAACGCTCATGTGCTAAAATATGAAAAAAAAACACTTTACACACTGCAGATGATTAAAAATGCAATGTTTATTGCATTTATTGTCATAATATAAAGCCAGGACATGATGTATACATATAAAAATGATATATTATGAATCTGCGGAGTCTGCCGGAAAGAATGATATCTAATATGTCTGCGTCATTTTATAAAATGTGGCTTCAAATCGCGTTTAAACATGATGAGCGAAAGCTGTAAAAATGAGCTGAGCAGCAGTGAAATGCAGCATCTTAGAAGAAGATTTAGGAGAGAAATTAACACTTCTCAGAAGCACAGGTGTTGTTTGACACATCAGGAGACACACCACACCCTCATTGTACATACAATGTATCAAATTCATTAGACCAGACTAAAAACACCTGTTTTCACCGTTTGAAACACAGGTCATTTAGAGGTGAGAATCTTTGCACTTAGACATTAGTTTTTAATTCAGTATCTAATAAACCGTTGCTTATAATATTCTGCAGTAAAGAGTCTCTTTGTTTCTAGATTTGTTAGTATTTTTTTAAGCATTTTTGAAACTCTTTTCAAAATTTTTATTTTTTTTGCGAACTGGAACCGAACACGCCAAAAAGTTTGAAGTTCGCGAACTGGCGAACAGCCAAAGTTTGAATCGAACTCCGAACTGATCGAACCGAACAGCTCATCCCTAGCTGTGTATAGAGATGCTGTTTGTGTAGAGAGATGCTGTGAGGTTGTGTATAGAGATGCTGTGAGACTGTGTATAGAGATGCTGTGTATAGAGATGCTGTGAGGTTGTGTATAGAGATGCTGATGGGGCTGTGTATAGAGATGCTGTGAGGTTGTGTATAGAGATGCTGATGGGGCTGTGTATAGAGATGCTGTGAGGTTGTGTATAGAGATGCTGTGAGGCTGAGTATAGAGATGATGATGTGGTTGTGTATAGAGATGCTGTGAGGTTGTGTATAGAGATGCTGATGGGGTTGTGTATTGAGATGCAGTTTGCGTATAGAGATGCTGTTTGTGTAAAGAGATGCTGATGGGGTTGTGTATAGAGATGCTGTGAGGTTGTGTATAGAGATGCTATTTGTGTATAGAGATGTTGTGTATAGAGATGCTGATGGGGTTGTGTATAGAGATGCTGTGAGGCTTTGTATAGAGATGCTGATGGGGCTGTGTATAGAGATGCTGTGAGGTTGTGTATAGAGATGCTATTTGTGTATAGAGATGTTGTGTATAGAGATGCTGATGGGGTTGTGTATAGAGATGCTGTGAGGTTGTGTATAGAGATGCTGATGGGGTTGTGTATAGAGATGCTGTGAGGTTGTGTATAGAGATGCTGATGGGGTTGTGTATAGAGATGCTGTGTATAGAGATGCTGTGAGGCTGTGTATAGAGATGCTGTGAGGCTGTGTGTAGAGATGCTGATGGGGTTGTGTATAGAGATGCTGTGAGGCTGTGTTTAGAGATGCTGATGGGGTTGTGTATAGAGATGCTGTGTATAGAGATGCTGTGAGGCTGTGTGTAGAGATGCTGATGGGGCTGTGTATAGAGATGCCTTGCGGCACCTAAATGCAGCCTAGCTCCGGAGGGGCCTGCCATCTTGGATAGCGGCTCCACCCCCGGGTCCCCCTCACTGCAGCATGACCAGGTATAAAGTACCAGGTATAAGTAAAGTATTTTTTATTAATGCAGCAATATTGTTCACATTTCAATTATAATATGAACAATGATGCTGCACTAATGATTTTTTTCAATGGGGTGCGTTTGCGTTTTCCCCCCACAAAATGTAACAAGTCCCCATTTCTAATTTTTGTACAAGCGCACCCCATAGAAAACATAACCGCAAACGCTCATGTGCTTTTCCTGGTAAAATCCTTTATAAATAAATAAATAAATAAAATGTGAAAAAAAAACACTTTACACACTGCAGATGATTAAAAATAAAAATTTTATTGCATTTTTTGTCATAATATACAGGCAGGACATGACGTATACATATAAAAATGATATGTTATGAATCTGTGGAGTCTGTCGGAAAGAACGATATCTAATATGTCTGTGTCATTTAATAAAATGTGGCTTCAAATCGCGTTTAAACATGATGAGGTAAATGGAGTTTATTCGGCGCAAGATCTTGTTACCAGTGGGGTACCTCAGGGGTCAGTACTTGGACCCATTCTCTTTAATATTTTTATTAGTGATATTGCAGAAGGTATTAATGGAAAAGTATGTCTTTTTGCTGATGATCACAAAGATTTGCAACAGGGTTGACGTTCCTGGAGGGATCAGCCAAATGACAAATGATTTAGGTAAACTAAAAAATGGTGGGAGCTGTGGCAATTGAGTTTTAATGTGGATAAGTGCAAGATAATGCACCTGGGACGTAAAAACCCAAGGGCTGAATATAGAATATATGATACAGTCTAACCTCAACATCTGAGGAAAGGGATTTAGGGGTTATTATTTCAGAGGATCTAAGGGTAAGTAGTCAATGTAATAGAGCAGCAGGAAATGCTGGCAGAATGCTTGGAATGCTGGCAGAATGCTTGGTTGTGTAGGGAGAGGTATTAGCAGTAGGAAAAGGGAAGTGCTCATGCCACTGTACAGAGCACTGGTGAGACCTCACTTGGAGTACTGTGTGCAGTACTGGAGACCGTATCTCCAGAAGGATATAGACATCTTAGAGAGAGTTCAGAGAAGGGCTACTAAAATGGTGTACGGCTTGAAGGAGAAAAGTTACCAGGAAAGGCTTAATGATCTTAACATGTACAGCTTGGAAAAAAGACGAGACAGAGGAGATATGATAGAAACATTTAAATACGTAAAGGGAATCCACAAGGTAGAGGAAGGAGTATATTTAAAAGGAAACAAAATAGCAAAACAAGAGGACATAGTCTTAGATTAGAGGGCAAAGGTTTAAAAGTAACATCAGGAAGCATTATTTTACTGAGAGGGTGGTGGATACATGGAACAGTCTTCCAGTTGAAGTGGTAGAGGCCAAAACAGTAATTGAATTTAAGCAAGCATGGGATAGGCATAAGGCTATCCTAAACAAAAGATAAATCCAGGTAAAGTATCCATGTAATTTGGCGACTAGATGGGCAGAAAGGTTCTTATCTGCCGACATTTTTCTATGTTTCTATGTTTCTATGAGCGAAAGAGGTAAAAATGAGCCGAGCACACAGCAGTGAAATGCAGGGTTTAGGGGTTAAACAGCATATCAGAGGAACATTTTGTAGAGAAATGAACACTTCTCAGAAGTAGGGATGAGCCGAACACCCCCCGAGTTGGGTTCGGGCCCGAACACGAACTTCCCATATGTTCGGGTCCGAATCCGAACCCAATGCAAGTCAATGGGGCTGAAAATTCGGTTTTTAGAGTGCCTTCCAAGAGGGCATATATGCAAGATATTTGCCATAAAAGGTGTATGGGGGTTCGGATAGTGCCCTGGGGGACAGGAAACAAGGACAAAAAGTTTAAAAAAAAAACGTTTTTAAAGGGACAGTGAGTTTTCCATGAAATAAGGGTTAAAAATAAAAACGAAAAATTCCTTCAAATACCGTGCCTAGGAGGTCCCCATAACCTGCCCGTGAAGTGGCGGATTTCTAGGTTGTATAGAAACACTTAAAAACAAAAAAAATTACGTTTCATATAACGGTAAATGCTTTTCCTTTAAGCTATCCATAAAAAACTGCTTGGGGTGGCAGCCTGTATGAAAAGAGGAGACATTTTCGTAAACGCAGAAAAGTTTACTGATTATTTTGGCTAAATTATTGTGAAACTTATGCAGGCTTTGGATGAAAGTAACAATAGGTGCTTCAAAATTGGTCCTTTAGCGTCCCCAACAGTGCCGTCACACCGTAACCTCTCTGAGGATATGAATTTGATACAGGCGTAAGTGGCAGTGCACCCAAATATTGTGCTTTTGGTGCCAGGCCTACAAGTACTATCATACAGTAACCCCTCTCTGGTATTGTGGAACAATGCAGGGGAGGACCTTGCTGTCCTGTATTAAAAAGATATGCATCTGGTTAAGGCGTCAGTGCACCCAGATATTCCACCTTTGGTGCAAGACTGCCAGGCCAGCAAGTATCATCATACAGTAACCCCTCTGTAGTATTGTGGAAGAATTCAGGGGTGGACCATGTGGTCCTATATTGAAAAGTTTTTTATCTGGTAATGGGCGTCAGTGCACCCAGATATTGTGCCTTTGGTGCAAGACTGCCAGCCCAGCAAGTATCATCATACAGTAACCCCTCTGTAGTATTGTGGAAAATGCAGGGGTGGACCATGTGGTCCTATATTGATTTTTTTTTTATCTGGTAATGGGCATCAGTGCACCCAGATATTGTGCCTTTAATGCCAGGCCAGCAGGTATCATCATACAGTAACCCCTCTGTGGTATTGTGGAAGAATGCAGGGGTGGACCATGTGGTCCTATATTGAAAAGATATGATTCTGGTCAAGGCGTCAGTGCACCCAGATATTGTGCCTTTGGTGCCAGGCCAGCAAGTATCATCATACAGTAACCCCTCTTTAGTATTGTAGAAGAATGCAGGGGTGGACCATGTGGTCCTATATTGAAAAGATATGATTCTGGTCAAGGCGTCAGTGCACCCAGATATTGTGCCTTTGGTGCCAGGCCAGCAAGTGCCATCATAATACAGTAACCCCTCTGTGGTATTGTGGAAGAGTGCAGGGTTGGACCCTGCGGTTCAAAAAATTAAAATGATATAAATCTGGCACAGGCGTCAGTGCAGCCATATATTGTGCGTTTCATGGCCGCAAGTGCCTTCACACCGTAACCCTTTTGTGGTATTGTGGAAGAGTTCAGTGCTGGAGGTTTTGTGAATGCAGAAGAGGACATCCCTGATCTATTCCATTACTTCAGCATCAGGGGATTGATAGCGGCTGATCCAGGACTGATTCATTTTTATAAATGTCACCGGTCTACAGAGTCAGTGGACAGACGCACTCTTTTGTCTGTGACAAAACCTCCAGTGGCTCTGAACGTCCTTTCGGAAAGCACGCTAGATGAAGGGCAACCTAGTAGCTGCATAGCATATTGGCTAAGTTCTGGCCAGTGATCCAATCTCAACACCCAGTAAGCCAGTGGATCATCTGCTGGAAAGGTATCCAGGTCTGCCCTTGCCCCTAGGTAGTCCTGCACCATATGGTGAAGACGCTGGCAATGGGTGCCTACATTTGACGTCCCTGGGCGTCGAGGACTAAAAAAAATTAAAAATGCATCAGTCAAGCGGCCCTGGCCTTCACCACTATTCCTCTGATCATCCGCAGCCTCAGAAGCACGTGTGTCAGCACTTGGTAATCTACCAGTACCTGGAAAGGTGTTACACAAGTGTCGCTTTAGAGCGTCCTCAAGTTTTTTCATCCTGTGCTCCCTCTGTGCGGGCAGGATGAGCTCTGCAACTTTACCCTTGTATCGTGGATCAAGAAGGGTTGCCAACCAGTAATGATCCCTCTCCTTGATAGCACGAATCCTGGGGTCCTTTAGCAGGCTTTGCATCATTAGGGAGCCCATGCAGCGTAGGTTGGAGGTGGCATTAGCTTCCGAGTCTTCCTGGTCAATGAGGATGACCTCCTCCCAGCCACGCACTAGCCCTTGTGTTTCTGGGCACACAAAACCCTCCCTTGAGGAATCCCCACCTTCAATGCTCCCACTACTTTAATATTCCTCTCCTCCTCCTCATCCTCATCCTGTCTGATCTGAGTAGGACCCGCTGGAATGCTATCTGCGGAAAGACTGGGGCCTTGAGAGCTAGGGAAGGCCTCCTCTTCCTCACGCTGCTCTGCCTCTAGAGCCAGATCTATAATTCCCCGCAGAGTGTGCTCCAGCAGGAACATTAAAGGAATTGTGTCACTGTGTCACTGATGCATGCACTGTCCCTGCTCACCGTCCTCGTTGCCTCCTCAAATGGTGACAGTACAGTGCATGCATCCTTGATCATCAGCCACTGCGGGGGGGAAAAAACCAAGTTGACCTGAACCTGTCCTTGTGCCATACTCACACAGGTACTCGTTGATGGCCCTCTGCTGCATGTGCAGACGTTGCAGTATTGCTAATGTCGAGTTCCACCTGGTGGGCATGTCACAGATCAGACGGTTTGTGGGAAGGTGGAATTCTCTTTGAATTTCTGCCAGGCGAATGCTTGCTGGGAATGACCATCTGAAGTGGCTGCAGACTTTTCTGGCCTGGATGAGAAGCTCTGGCAGTCCTGGGTACTTGGTTAGGAAATGCTGTACCACCTGATTTAGGATGTGTTGTAGGCATGGTACATGCGTCAATTTACCCTTGCGTAGGGCGGAGAGAAGGTTGCTGCCATAATCGCAGACGATCATTCCCAGCTCAAGCTGGCGTGGTGTTAACCATCTCTGCACCTGCCCCTGCAGAGCTGACAGAATTTCTGGCCCGGTGTGGCTCCTGTCCCCTAAACAAACCAGCTCAAGCACAGTATGGCATCTTTTTGCTTGAGCCATTGCGTAGACCCTGTCAGGTGTCAGTTTAACTGCCACTTCGCCAGAGACAGAGAAGGAGGAGGAAGAGGTGGTGGTGGTAGAGCAGACAGACCTCATACAAGCAGCTTTCTGGAGGCGTGGTGGATGAACAAGCTCCAGCACAGAGCCCCGTCTTGGATCCCTCTCAGCTGCAATCAGAGTTACCCAGTGTGCCGTGAAGGAAATGTAATGACCCTGTCCATGCTTGCTGGACCACGTGTCTAAAGTCACATGCACCTTGCTGCTGACTGCCTTTCCCAATGACTGGATAACATTGTCTTCCACGTGCTGGTATAGTGCTGGAATGGCCTTGCGTGAAAAGTAATGGCGTTTTGGAACCTGCCACTGTGGTACAGGACATTCAGCAAATTCACGGAAGGGAGCAGAGTCCACCAGCTGGAAAGGCAGCAGCTGCAATGCGAGTAATTTTCCTAAGCTGGCATTTAGACACTGTGCTTGGGGATGGTTGGGACTATATTTTTCTTTCGCTGCAGCAGCTGCGGCAACGTAATCTGACTGCGTAAATCTTCAGCTACTGGGATGATGTCACATTGTGAGGAAGGAACTGGTACATCCATTACTGTAGCATCATCCCTGTCGGTGGAGGTTGTAGGCAATGACATGGCAGGACATACAGTGGGGGTGGAGACGGATGAGGAGGAGGAGGAGGACCTACGCAAAGTTTTTCGCCAACGGGATGTGTGGCACTTGTTCATATGTCGCCTTAAGCACGTGGTACCTAAGTGTCAGGTATCTTTCCCACGCTTAAGCCTCATCTGACATAGATTACAAATAGCAATGCTGCGCTCTACTGCACATTTCTTAAAGAACTCCCAGACAACAGAGTTCCTGCTTGTGTTCTTTGAGACAGCAGCGCTCTGCACCGGAGCAGCTCTGACATGCCTTGGTCTGGCTAGTGCTACGGTTGGTCACAGAGGATGTTGTGCCTCGTGTTTGCTGTGCCTCCTCCTCCCCCTCTTCCTCACTTAATTCCTCTGTTCGATCAGGCACCCAGGTGGAGTCAGTGACCTCATCATCATTGTCATCATACTCACTCCCTATCTCCTCATCACTGGAGCCAACTTGGCAGCATGCTTCAGCTGCTGGGGCAACATGAGCGCCAGTTATTTGTGTGCCATCACTGGCACCCCCTTCCTCTAGGTTGATTATACTCCCTTCCTCAACCTCAGAGATTGAATCCGAGCACTGTATATGCTGCGCATCCTCAAGCAGCATGTCACTCTCATTGTAGTCAAACAATTCAGCTGACTCCTCCGTGTGTGATAGCGAGGCTACGGCAGGAGTAGCTGTGGACATGGAGGCTGCATTAGATGCTTTGGCAGCTGAGGTGGACTGTAAAGCACTAGAAGCCTGGCTGGCAGAGGACTCGGAGGATGAGGATGGCCTGGTTAGCCAATCCACCAAGTCCTCTGTATGTTGCTGCTGCTTAAGATGGCCAGCACCAGTTAGAAAGGACAAGCGTGCCCCTGCAGAGGATGCACCACGTCCACCACGACCAGAGGCACAGCCTCCCAACACAGGGGCTGCTTGCCCTCTTATCTGTGTCTGGGAGCGTCTGCCTTTCCTTTTTGTTCTTTCAGACAGGGTGAGTGATATATAGATGTCACGTCTTGGCCTTGCCCCCTGCTGGTGGTAGCAGGGATTCCTGTTTATTTTTGTTTTCAGCCTGCAGGCCATATGTTGGGCTGATTGGCCTGCGGTCACATGACCTGTTCTGCCCTATAAGTACGACCAGGACTCCCCTTGATCCTTGGACCAGGATAGTCTTTCATACCTAGTCCCTGTATTGCTGGTTTACCTATATTTGCTGTGTACGACCTCTGGCTCATGTATTTAGGATCCCTCTCTTGCCTGACCCCTCTAGAATGATATTCCGTGTATGACCTTTTGGCTCTTGTATCTGGATCTCTCTTCTGTCTGTCCCCTGTACTGTACCGTGCTTTGGAATTTGTATGCTTGCATTTATTGTCTGTCTGGTTTATGTTTTGTTTGTCTTGCAAATCTAGCCTAGCTAGTATTTCGAGACCACCTTTCAAGGATCTCAGTCAGGGCTTAGGGATCTTTCTAGTTTCTGTTTATATCTTGCTTTGTTCCCTGGAACCTGTATACCTGCATTTATTGTCTGTCTGGTTTATGTTTTGTTTGTCTTGCAAACCTAGCCTAGCTAGTATTTCGAGACCACCTTTCAAGGATCTCAGTCAGGGCTTAGGGTCTTTCTTGTTTCTGTTTATATCTTGCTTTGTTCCCTGGAATCTGTATACCTGCATTTATTGTCTGTCTGGTTTATATTTTATTCATCTTGCAAACCTAGCCTAGTTAGAATTTCGAGACCATCTTTCAAGGATCTCAGTCAGGGCTTAGGGATCTTTCTAAGTTCTGTTTATATCTTGGTTTGTTCCCTGGAAGCTGTATACCTGTCCTTAAGGCTTCATCTCTGCAGATTGGGGGTTCCCCCTCACCCTATAGGGGGCTCCCCGTTACAATAGATTAATATATACAGAACTCGGATTCAACTCTGGTATAAAGATTTAAAGAACTCTGGTATAACTCAGTGAGACACACTGATAGCTGGCAGCCAGTGACAAGACACAGATCACCTCAATTCACAAATGTTTTGTAGAAATTTATGAGCCCCAAAATACTGCATGGTACTGGATGTGTGACAAGACACAGAAGATCACCTCAATTCACAAATGTTTTAACCCCTTCCCGACCGCGGACGTACCATGTACGTCATTGCAGCGGGTCTCTCTTAGACCCGCTGACGTACATGGTACGTCCTGCCGTTTTTGAGCTGCTGGAAGCGATCGGATCGCTTCCAGCAGCTCAA
>RXON01003647.1:0-37631 GCA_009667805.1 Leptobrachium leishanense
GCAGTTTACAACTCACAAGATCACAAAATGAATGCACCCAGTGATATAGTAAAATATTTTCTTTGCAAGAGAAAAACAAAGCACATGCAATATAAAATAACATTTTTTGGTGGTAGTGTCCCTTTATTCTTTCCTGCACTGTGGTGTCTGCTTGGGGAGAGAAAGAATTGTACAGCGTTTCAAGTTCTGGGCTGAGGCTTGAAGAAAAAAATCTGCAGTTCTTGCTTGACCTGGGAGAAGAGACCAATAGTGCAAGAAGTTCAGGTCCATAGGACTCCATGGAGACTTCTGCCGGGTCACATGACCAGCAAGCGCTCGCGAGATCCTGCATTTCAGCAGTCTGATTGCGGAGGTACAGTAGACGGACATTTTCCCCCAGTCTCCCTCTGCTCCCATTGGCCAGAAGCAGTGTATCGGTCCTCCATAGGGATGAGAGGGGAGTGTTTTTTTTTTTGGTGGGTTTCAGCTGCTGCCAATAGATTCCACAGCAGCGGAATCAGTTAGGTCCCAACGCTAGTTACTCTTACACTTTGCTTTCCCCATGTTAAGCATAGGGAGCTCAAAGTACAGTAAGCTCACGCTAAAAAGCGCCAATACTGATTTGCCAACTGATTTTTAACCCATTAGCACTCCGCCAATGCTCATTTATGCTCGCTCCAACGAGGTGATAGAGCCCTGTGTGCTTTCAAAACGTGTTAACCCTCATCCCCCTTATCCTGAGTATTTGGGGCAATTACAAAGGAAAATAGTATTTGGTATTAACCTGTCCCAGAAATATAACCAGGTCATGTTTGGACTCCAAAAAAATTTAGTAGCTGGGATGGTAAAGGCTAACTGGCAGATTCGGAAACTATATCCCAGTGAGGGGAGGACAAATTCTTAATTATTGCCCTGCTGGTATGGCATTTAGGATTATCAGATATGTGTAACGGGTGTGGTAGCGCTCACACAGGAGTAACGAGGTTGAGATCTTTAAGAACTGAATTATCTGCTTAGTATACACAGATTTATACTCTAGAGTCAGGGAGGATGAGAGAACAACGGAGTTGCTACTAAGCACTAAAGGTTTCAAGACCGATAGACAATGTAGAGCACTTTCAGAAACACAAAGATACTACAGACAGTGAGTGAATTGTGCAGACTGCAGGGCAGTCAAGAAATGTACCGCTTTCACGTTTTCTGATAATCTAGAGCAGATCAAAGGTACCTTATGATATTCAGAGGTGACTGACACACATAGGGGTCTATCGCTGGTACAGTATCGAGTATACTTGGTGGTTTGAGCAGGAGAAGGGACAGAAACTCAATAACGAGTGAAAACCCCAGCGGCAATCATGGGGTTAAACCACCAAAGCACAACACTGGCGATCGTGAATCAAGCAGCAACAGAATGGTCAATAACAAGCCGGGTCAAAAAGCAGGAGCAGGGATCGTATCCAAAAAATGGGTCGGCAACAGAAATCAATAGCAAGAATAAGCTTAGCGATGCAGGAACAGAACTGCACGTCAGGGTGACGAGGCAACTCCTTGTGCCCTGTTTGAAACCTGGAGGCTCCTCGTGACCATGCCTGGCCCCGCCCCCTCGGCCGCCGCTCAGCCATTACCTGGTGCTGGCAAATGACCAGACCTTGGCACCGAACCTTGCCCAGACCCCCCAAGAAGCACAGCAGGGGCTGGGGATGTAACAATATGGGGTCTTAAAGCTTTATCTGTGCTCTTGGATGGATGGAAACTTGATCCAGGGGTATCTCATCCCCAAACAAGATTGAGTGGAGGGTGGGCTGGATGTTGGCAAGACAAAGTGCCAGTTCTATATACTGGTGCCCACCCGTATCACTTTGTACTTCCACAGGACTTTGAGAAAGACCCAAGAAGAACAGGCTGTGGACTTAGAAATCCTCTTACTAGTGCCCTCTATGCAAGTTAGGATTTTGTGTTTTGTTTAAGTCTCAATTTATGTCAAGAACTGCGTTAGCATATTTTATTATCTTTAGGTCTTGTTTTATGTGACCCCGGCACTGTGTAGCGTTTTATTTTTATCTTTGCCATTAAAACCTTTGTAACCTAGTTCTGGTCTGGGACTGGAGGATTCAGGTTTCTCCCATATGGCTTGGGTTTTCACGTTACCATAGAGTTTACCATTTGGGATATGTTAGCTGTACATGGTGAGGCTCCTGGATTAGGGTGGTATACAGTTAAGGGGGTCTTCGAAAGTGCCCTATTCATTACATTGTGACAGTTTTAGCGAGTTAGTTTGGCATAACTTGGGGCCCTGAGAGGGTTGAGTTAGTAAGTCCAGAGGCTTTGAGATGTTAACACCTTGTACACCCTTCTACAGTGACGTCTGGAAAGATAGCAGGTGGTCATATATTTTATTTTTTCTTTGTCTATCCAGATGGCATGCAATCTATTTAAAAGCAAAACATTTTCATCAGTGTATAAGAAGTATATGATTCCTGTCTCCACAGAGGTCACAGACTTGTTTTTTTCCTATTTGGAAGAGAAGGTAAGCAGAAACAGCATTTATAGGATTTGATACAAAATGTTGGTGTTCTGGGTCTCTGGTTCCAAAAGCTTCCATACTATTGAGTGTGTGTACCAACCTCTTTTTAAAATGTAATGTTTATACTACAAAGAGAAAGAAAAAAAACAAAAAACAATTGTAGCGATGGTTTTAATTCCCTGTCGTGGTAGTACTTATTTTTGGCCACCGGAGGGAGACAAGCGCGATGTGAGACACTGAACATTGCATTGGGACTACGTTTTCCAGCATGCTTTGCGGTAAATACAGGAAGTGGGTGGGGGAGAGACGCTTACATCCTGAGCCTCGTGGAGAGAGCTGGCAGAGCGCGCCAGGGAGTGAGAGAAGCAAGACACAGTGCTGCAGAACGTGACAGTGACCAGGCCGGAGCGCAGCTGGGGCCTGACGGAGATAAAGACCGGGTTATTCAGCCTTACAAGAGGAAGACCCAGTGATTCACCAGAATACCCACGCTGATATCGACTTTTCGAGTGAGCTGGAGGACCCTGAGTTAGGAGCACCGCAGATCGATCTGACAGGGATTGCAGGCGGTGAGCTGAACATCTTGCGGCAGCTAAAGGAAAGCAAGACAGCGGATCCGGTAACCCATAGAATCCCAGTCAAAATCGAGCGGAGAGACGTCCTGGGTCGAGCGGAGCACCAAGTATCTGGCGGATGGGTGAGAGGCCTTCCAGGCCGTTGTGAAAATAGAAAGCACGCTGCTGGTTGTTTAAAAAACCCACAGGGCCCCAACTTGACTAGTCGAAGATACCTCATAAATAATTCACTGGCCAGTTGAATATTGTACCCGGGTACCATCACACACACACACCTACATTCTTTGGGACATAACCTGTACGGGACTCACTCCCCAACCACAAAGGGGGTTAAAGATATATTTTTCTCTTTTCCGCTGCGCGTTTCTCGAATTACGAAGCATTGTATTTCTTTTCCGCTGCGCGTTTCTCGAATTACGAAGCATTGTATTTCTTTTACGCTGCGCGTTTCCCGCATTACGAAGTGCTGTAAAATATATATATACGTATACCGTGTCATTCATTATATGCCATTTATTCTAGTAAACTATATATAATTTATAAAATCCACGACGGTGCTGGAGTATATTTATTCCCTAGTGCGGGGAGACTGACCCGAGGTTCAATTTCAGCGGCTCCTCCGGGAGTGAGCACTACACAATCATGGCCCATTTTCTAACACTTAGACCTTTAATTCTATTTTCTCTGATTTCTACTTTTTCATATTCAAAATATTTGAAAGTACAGACCACAGCAAAATGTAATAAAACACACAGTATAAGACCAGGAAAAGCGGAGGAATACTCAATGAAGCAACTGGTTCCTAGGGAGAACCAACAACAACAACAAAACAAGTGGGGTGTGGCATCCCTGGAATCCCAGCTGCAGGTTTCAGTCCCGGGGGGAGGGGGGGGCGAAGGCAGTCAGTAATCATCCATAACAAAAATCATTTTTAAAAAAGCGTGAAGAAATCTGCAAAAAAAAGCAGGGGACATAGATGTCGGGTGGGGGGGGGGTCATCAGCCAGCATCCAAAAACATAGGGTCAACCAAATAGAGGTCCCAGGGCATTGAAGAGGCACAGCGAAGCAGGTGACAAGCTACTAAGGGAGACCATTACTTCGGGAAAACAAAGCCGTCCAGGAGACAGCAAGTCAGCGGAGCCACGTAGCAAGAAGAGCGTTCACCACATTATATTACCAGAACCTGCCAACAGTTATGAGAGCTCTGATATCACTGGGTAAGACAGACCACCAAAAGCATTGCCTCCCCACAATGGTGAAGACACACATTGGTTGTCGTCTCAGCCGGGGCTGAAGTCCGGAATATACTGTAGAAGAGCGGTCCCACAGCACGCTCACTCGGCGAGGGAAACAAACATCTCTCCCCCCCCGGGTCATCTGGGTCTCACCTTGCATCATCTGAAGGTTCACCGCAGGGCCGCTCCTCCACCACAGGCTGTCCAGCACCCTCCAAATCTATAGACCAGCCACACATCCATCCAGCCTCCTGCTTAGCAGTGAGCCACATTCCCCAAAATTCATCCATCAACTCCGCCAGCATCCCTCTGATCATGCAGATCAGGATCCGATGTCAGCATAGGGAAAGAAGGTGGTACGGAGGGTGGATCATGCACAGGAAAGTCATCAGGGACCATTGCAGCCGAGCCTGGGGAACACATCGCCAGGCAGCAGGTGGCCTCAGCGGCCCAAACTACAGACCAAGGATCCCGCAAGCGACCGGGCCACCAGACTGCATGCACCCAGCAGTTCCAAACTCAAGGTAGCGCAGCAAACAGCTGGGAGGAGGGAAATGTAAAACCTGCTGTCAACGGTCTGCATTTGATATGTCCCCCCACGAGGGTCCAGATCACTGTCCCCACATCTAGAGATTCTGAGACGACACTGATGGCTGCCGGAGGTAGGCGCAAAGCCCGGTGCAGGTACTAACACAGCCGGGGGAATCTGTCTTGTTGCGGGGGGTGTCTCAAAACGAAGGGACACCAAAAAGCAGGCAATTTAAAAGAGGTCAGCTAGAGAGCTCATCGTCTGCTCCTGTTAGCAGTCAGCTCCACCTCTACTACATCTTTTTCTTAATTTAAGGAGCACCTAGTCTGGTTTATAAAGCATTCTAACGAGGCAATTTTTCCAACATGCTGATGTGCTCTCATATTTGTACCAATTCCCCCATCTACAACAGTGGATGACTTGGGTCTCCTCTGCTTGTGGTGCAGTGTTGGCGTATAATTGTGCATCAGTGATTTTAATACCCAGGACCTAGGGGGGGGGGGGTGCCCTTGTCTCATTCTAAATGGGACTTTGCAGTTCACTTATGTTCACTTAACAATAATAACTCTTAATCCAAATTCCTAAAGCCAGATTGTGTTTTGTTCTTTTAAAAAGCACTGACTTCAATCCAATTTTCTATTTCCTTCAGAATTGCAAATCATATGACCTAGCAGTAGATGTTGGCTGTGGAACTGGAAGGTACACTTTCCCACTAGCACCTCATTTCAAAAAGGTTATCGGTGTAGACGTTAGTGAAACTCAGCTGGCTGAAGCTAAACAATCTTGTATGCCGGACAATGTGACTTTCCAGTAAGTGATTTCTAACCATTTTGTCTATGAATAACCAGGTACACAAGAAAATTATTTACATGTCTATTACGTTACACTGGTCCACAAAATAAATGTTTTTAATGTGTGTTTTGGGTACTGGATTCAAAATTCAGAGTAAAAAAGTTGCACTCATAGCTTGTCACAAGTTCAAATGTTTTGTTACCAAGTACCCGTTTCTATTACCAAATGTATTGGCCAATTTTGATGTTTTTTTTAAGTTTAAATGAGTTTGGGTTTCATATCCATGAATTAAAGCATTTTATTGTCCATTAGATAGAAAAAAAACTTTCATCTCTTTACTGTAGTCAGTTGCAAACATTGCTAGACGTGGATGTGTCAGCAGTCCAGATAACCAAGTTGTAGATTTCTTATATATGCAAGAACTAGCCACGCAATAGTTTTCATGTAGTAATTTTGCTGTCATTTCATTTAACCTCAGTGAAAAAACTCAACAGTTGAAGCCTATGATTAATCAAATCTGAGGCCATTTATCCATTTAGAACCACAAGTTCATATTTAAACATTTTTTTGTAAGTGTTTGTGACCCTCCGTTTCACAGGTCTGAATTATTATATTATTTTGTCCCTTGCAGGGTAGCAGCAGCTGAGAGCTTACCTTTTAAAAATGAATCTGTAGACTTCGTTAATGCAGGGCTCGCTGCTCACTGGTTCAACATTAAGGAGTTCGTACATGAAGCTATTCGGGTTCTCAAACCCAACGGTTGTCTGGCAGCGCATGCATTCATCCCGACTGGAGAAATAGTAGGAGGGAAGAACATTGATTCTCTGACATCTATTATAGAGGAGGTAAGAAGGTCAAGTATTTAGGCAAATCTTACTGTATTCTACTTGATACATGGTAAAAAGTATTTTCTAATCTATAGTTTCCAACACTTTTAAAATACAATTTGAATCAAAATACAAATAAGATGTCACACTGCATTTTTAACAGCACATAATTGACATTGAGAACATTGTGCACTATTTACAAGTTGAGCTCACGTTCAAACATCTGATAAGTGACCATAGAAAACAGGGCTGCCATCAAGGGGTGACAACCCATCATTTGTCCATAGACCCATGGCTCCTCATGTCCCCCCTCCTGTGCATGAAGCTCCAGCATCTGGCTTTATGAGCCCCAATGTGATGCTTTAAAGAGCCGATTGCCTGTAGCATCTGAAGCCTCCAGCAGAAGCGGCATGTTGCGTTAAGTGGTGACAGCTCCACCTACAGCATGCTACTTCTATGTGAAGACACACGGGGAACGTCAGGACTCACATGCACTTTATGGTAAGTATTGGGGCGATGCGGAAATGCCAGCATCGGCACAATTACAGATGAGGGGGAAAAATGGTCCTTCTGCTGAAGACCAGCTTGGTTTGGGTAGGTCTATCTTTATTGGGAGACATGAGGCAGTTATAACAAGTTAAATTTTATCTAAATTATATTGAAAAGACTAAGATGTTACAGTTTTTCAACTTTAAATCAATTTGACGTGCTATAACAAGCATTTTTTACAAAATCACTTCCTACCTTTGAGTTATGTGAACATGTGCAGCGATCACACTGCCAAGGTAACTACATTATTATTTATATATTTATAAAGTATTTTACCAGGAAGGATACTTTTAGGTTCCCCTGCCCCCATTTTCAAGTATGTCCTACATGCACATTTATTCTGCCTCGCTAGCAAAGCTGTGAGGCGTGGGCGCTTGACACTTGCCAATTCTGTATTTGACCAGTACTCACACGATGAAAGTTCAACGGATAGTATCAACTTAGCAAAACTGACACGTAGAAAGATGAATCCAGTTGAAACCTTTAATGATCAGACTGACAATCTTTGTAATAGTGTACAGCAATGCAGGTGAAAAGAGATTCGTTCTGTCCAGCATAGAGCTAAGATGGCTGCTAGGTGACCAGAAGTACCCCAGAAATAGACTGAGGAAAAAGGGGTGGAGCTAGCTGGAAGCAGCAAGGCTATGGTGACCCAGCAGGAACAAAATAGCTAAGAAATCATAACTGGAAGCAGTAAAAGGCAGAGTCAACACATAAGATTAAAATATACAAATAAAACCGGAATCATGGGGCATGACAACATTGCTTATCGGTGAAATCCCTCTATAGGATTCCTGCTGTTGCAGAGCCGAGCCAGAATTTGTCTTTGCTTAAAAAAATAACCAGCCAGTTGTGTAGCACAGCCAAGCCAGACCAATTTTATTTGGACACTCATTGGCAACAGTACGCGGAGAACATTTTCTTAGGGTAAAAAAAAAATAAATAAATAATAATTCATGCAGGAAAATCCACCTTCTGAAAAGCAGTTTGAAATGTTATATAGAGGTAGTTATGCAGTGGTTACTATCTATATAACTACTAAAATCATTTAATTTAATTCTCTTCACAGTATACGGACACTGTATCAAAATACAAGCACAAAAGCAATGAGGTTATGCATCGACAGTATAAAGATGTGTATGATGCAATACTGTTAAAAGACAAGAAGTGGTAAGTTTTATACATGCTATTTCAACATAAAAAAATATGTCTTGAAATGCATTTTCTAGAGGGAGTGTAACAAACTGGTAGTGGGGGGGGGGGGCGACTAGTCTTGTGCTTATGGACCAGACCCCAACCTGTAACAGCGTCCATCTCTACTTCCTAGTCAAGCAGATCTGCAGTAGCTTTACTTCACATCCCTCAATCAGAAATTGAGGGAGTGCTGTATAACTCTCCCCAGACAGGAGTCCAGACTTAATGCATGGAAGAATATATAAAATGGAAATCAGCGAGGGAGGTAAACGGACAGAGTTAATACAGCACACCGTTTACACTAGGGAGGGGATGAGAATCACTTCAAGAGTCATGTCTGATCAGTATACGAAGGGATTAACATATTCACTGAAATCAGCAGAACAGATGGCATTAATAGTTCTTAAACCAAAGTAAATTTTATGAAACATTAACCCTTCTGTGCTCACTGTCAGTTGGCTTTGCCACATTGGTCTGTAGTCCCCTGGTCGGAGCCCAGCAGCCACACTTTTTTAGTGGGCACCGAGGCCAAATATAGTGGGGGGGGCAAGATTGACACATGTTCCATGGAGGATGAGGGCACAAAGATGGAGGAAGCTTATTACAGAGGTTATTTCTGTATCTAGTATAAGTTTATATACACGCGCAAGCAATGTTGCAACATGGCATCGTATTGCAGACCACTCTGTCCTAGACTTCCTGAAGTGCCAGCAAAGCAATCCTTCGATTGCAAGTCATTTTGAGGTCAATGTTGTAAGAACTGACATTTGTAATTATTTCATGCTTCTAAAACAATAAATTGATTCTGAACTTTACATTATCAATCAAGCAGGTCCTTTATTCCTTGTTAGTCAGTATCAAAATAATAAGGGCACTGTATCAAAACAAGTACAAAAATTAATGAGGTTCTGCAGCGACTGTATAAAAGATGTGTATGATTCGATTTTTTTTTTTTATGGGGGGGGAGAAACTAAGCCCACTAGTATCACAGCCCAAGTTAAATGTTAATACCCTCAGACAATACTACGGAGCTGATTGGAGAAGATGTGCCGCTGCGTTACTCTGATCTAGTACTAGGGTTCTCTCCTTCGATATAAACCAAATAAACTGGTTAGAACAGTAACAGAACTATTGCACAGACCCTGGGGTTCTGCAAGGCCATCGGGCTTACCGGGTGTTTGCCCAGTAGGGCCAGTCGGCTGCTCAAGAGCCGGCCTTCATTGTACCTGCCAGGCAAGGCTGCAGCCTTGGCCCAGCGGGGACTCGAGTTAGGCGGCCTAATCTCATAAGAGGGGGCCAGCCATCCTATGGAGGATTGTGCTTCGTAGCCCCATCTGCGGCCGTTGCAGCTTTGAGGGGGAGGGCTTTTTGACGTCCGGTGGTAGCATGCGCAATTCATGTGCACACTACCACGTGTGGCCCTCCACATCGACCCATCACAAAGCTGCGACAGACGCAGGGAAGTGCGGTCACATGGACGCACTCTGTGCGCTTGTGTGACCACAGCCATAAAAAGACGTATAAAATAGAAAGTGCATGAAAGTGCATTTAAATTACATAAGAGGGCCTTTGAATAACAGAATAAAATGTCACAGAAAAAAAATCCCCAAAAAATGTAGGCACTCTTTTTCTTACCTCCTGGCTTGTCCTTTTTTTGACCTGTCAATTCCGACACATTTTGCTCAGGGGATGTCAGTCACGGTTATTGGCCCCAAAGACAAATATATGTATATACAGTATCTAACCTGCCAGCAAAAAAGGCTATCCCCAGATTGTTTTGGTTCCTACACCCATTGATTCACACACAGCATGGTCGCTGATAAGCAATCTAAGTTAGGCTAGGGTCAGACAAACGCATTTTTCCCGTCGTCCGTGAAAAAGTGCGTCCGAACGAATGGATGCATGTATTTCACGGACTACGCGATAGCGGTCATACGATGCGAAATTACTGCCGTGATTCTGTACGGATCCAAACCAGGAACCTTTGGGTGTCTGGACGTTATGTAGGTCGGACATGAGCAGCGTCTGACGTCTCCTAATCACGCACACAAGCCGATAGCGGACGCAGCGCACTCTGTATGTCAGTACTAGCGGTTTGACGTTCTCGAAAAAATGCGTTCATTTGCCACTTGCGTTGCGCGGACTAACTTTCGTGCGGCCGTTCTTCGTATGTTGCCCGGCATTGGACGTAATTTGCTGCTAGCACGGCCGTGATTAAGTGCGGCTAAACGCACGTTAAAACTGCGTTCGTCTGACCCTAGCCTAAAATAGCACAAAGTATTGAAAATGTGTATGTTCTCTTACAGGGTTCGCAGCATACCTGTAATCTATGACATGTCTATGAAAGAGATAATAGGATTTTTCCAATCTAATTACATGTATCAGGAATTCCTGAAATATGATCAAAAAGAAGCCATCAGATTCTTGATGCATCTTGAGCAGAGGTGATTTATTATAGAAATAAAAGATAAAAAAATCAAGTTGCAGTACAGTATGGCATGTAAAAGATTTACACCTATTATGTACTTGAAAAAAAAAATAGGCTAATATTTTAGAATTCAAAGACTTTTTTCACTATGGTTATATATTTTAGATGTGTACAATTCCTGCTGCCTGTAAAGGGAATATTCTTTCCAATGTGTATGGAGAGTAGTGTTCTAAAAGTTATTTCATAAAAGATAAAAATTTTAATACAACTCCATAACCATTTGAAATAATTTCCACTTTTCTCCCTATTGTAATCGCTTATTCGGGGAAAACCCATGTATTTTAAAATGCTTAACCAGTTCAGTATAATTCCTGCATCCTATTCTTTGTCAGTCTCATGAAGACTAGTGCAATCCCTCTGGTCTTCCTCAACCCCAATCCCTCTAGACTGTAAACTGCTATGAGCAGGGCCCTCTACACCTCTTGTTTCCATCCTATGTCTGTTTATATGTATTTCGCTCCCTTTGGTTATTGTAAAGCGCTGCGGAAACTGTTGCGCTGTATACAGGGCTGCCCCAAGCCGCGGTGCTGCCTGGAGCGATTGCTGAAATGCTGCTCCCCCCCCTGAAAAAAAACACGTGCCATATATGAGTGTATCACAGCAATAAAACTCATAGTAACGTGTGGTGTGTATGAGTGCATCACAGAGCTCCACAGCAATAAAACTCACAGCAATGTGCGGTGTGTATGAGTGTATCAAAGAGCTCCACAGAAATAAAACACACAGTGATGTACAGTGTGTATGAACGAATCACAGAGCTCGACAGGAATGAAACTCACTGATGTGCAGTGCATATCTGTAAAGCGTGACCAGAATCTGGTCACCAGAAAGCGGTACGCGTGGCTCAGGGGGACGAGCCGTCTGCGGAGCAGGATGTGCCCTGGGGTCTGGACTGCCTCGTGGCTTGCCTCCTCCTTCCTGCACCACAGCAGCAGCTGACATCACTGCGCGGGTGGCCGGCCCCAACTGCGCCATGAAAGAAATGGCACTGAGCTGCAGGACTTCAATGACGTGCTGAGTACATCCTCTGAACACAAACATGAAACCAGAGGATGCGCCCAGCACGTTGTCAGCAGCAAAGAGGTTAAAAGGGGTAAAATTTGAGTAGCACCAAATTTAACCTATTGTTCCCCCGCACCAATATTTAGTCTCCTACCTGTACCTCACGATGCTGTCATACTTAAGGTTTTGGAGTGCAGGCAGCAGATATTGTGCTTGGCGATTCTAGGAGCAATACCATCCTTTTGGGTGCAAGGCTAGGGGGCAACATCGGGCTGCGACAAGAACACAGGCGCCTACGTTTATGCACAGGAGCCTGTTTAAAGACAAATACATGCATTTACACACACAGCCATACATTCACAAACATAGCCATAACCAACCCTACACCCCGTGGGTATGTAGCAATAAAACGCACAGTAATGTGCGCTGTGTATGAGTGTATCACAGAGCTCCCTAGCAATAAAACTGTAGCAGCTGGCAGGTGTCATTAAAAAGTGCAGCAGTTGTTTTATTGGGCTGAAGATCGCCCGGGGGCATTTGCACTGGTGCCACCCGGCCCAGTCTGCCCCAGATACATGTATACACAGACCCCCCCGATACATGTATACCCAAGACACAGACCCCCAGATACATGTATACCTACCCAGACATCAGACCCCAGTGTCAGCAGAGTGAGATGGTGGGGATAATGCTGGGGAACATTTGAGAATCACGAAGCAGGCAGACAGCAGATGTCCGGCACGCCCTCTCTGTCATACACATTACCACAACATATATACAATATTTAAACACACATATTACCACATCTTATATACACACTATATCCACACATTACCACACCATATATACACTATATCCACAAAGTTTCAGATGCACAAGGAGACTAACAGGGTTACTGAGAGAGCGGTGAAAACTAGGAGAATGACTGGAGAAGTGAAAATTCGGGGTCAAAATAGCCAATTTGGAAAGTGAGATAAATGGGAGAATTTTTCTGGTTTGGCTATTTTGACCTAGAATTTTCACTTCTCTAGTAATTATCCTGGTTTTCACCTCTCTCTGAATAACATACAGATTAAAAAACAACGTAGCGCCAGTGAATACCGGTATACGAATTTAAACACAATACATGTCCATCAACTGTCCCCCTTTTATTCTCCTCCTTTTCCAAAGTTCATTCCTTGCAGATGGTGATATGAAATTGATGTTACTGCAAGAGAAGAAGAGGAAACCAAAACATTGCGCAGTATGTCAGTCCAATAATGAGATAAACAAGATTTAGTATAGAACTCACATTCTTCTGAGCCTCTATCCGGCTCTAGAGTGAAGTGCTTTATAGGTCTTAGATCTATTCAGGCGCCCATCAACCCCTCGAAGGATAGTTGTTCTCAGCCAATTTTTCCTGTAGTGGGTTGAAAAAAATACCGGGCATACCCCTAGTATAATACTGTATAAGACAATATGACCTAGATTAAGGCTGATTTAGGACTCACACTTTACTGAACCCCAATTGGCTCCCAGAAAAACGCACAAGGATTATAAAGTAATCCCCAAACCCCAGATCCGCCCACACGACACGCTTCTTGACACGCGCTGGCCCGTGTGGATGCAAGTGTGTGTGGTGGGCGCGGTCATGGTATGTGCGTGTGTGGGGGCGGCGGCGGCATCACTCACTGCATCCATGCACCGATGGCCAAATTAGATGCTGCCGCCGGTCCCAGCGCTCACAAAAAAAAATAGTGCTGCGGCGTCTGTGACGCAAAAATTTGCCGCTCACAAATTTTGGCCTCCTGGAGCAAGTGCTCCACAGTCGGGCCGGCCCTGGCTATATAAATGATGACAATAATAATAATAATACCATCTAGAGTGGTTTCATCCTTGCTCTAACATATTGTTAGAAACTTTCTCCTTCCTGTATGTTATGTTCCACTCCAATCTCTATAGGTTTCCATGACTAGAAATTATTATTAAATCACAGTCCAGAGTTCTCTACTTTTGCGAATATTTCTGTGCAAATGTAATTTAAGCCGCTATTTGTGGTATTTATAACGCTAAATATTTAGATTTTTAGGTTACTCATTGTGTAACAGATGCATTAATGTACCAAGGACATGTTTATGAATGGGTAACCCATGTGCCTGCCAAGGTAATACATTTGTTAAAAGTTTGATCAAGTAGATTACGTGGTTTAAGAGAATTATTTGAGGTGTCGGAAAAACCATAGACCTAAGGTTTCCATGAGTTTGGAGGCTTGTGTTGTCCATTACCTTGACATTAAAAAAAAAAATGCCATTTCAGACGGTCTAGGATTACATAAGTAGTAAGCCGGAGAAGATAAGGTTTGTTAGAGAATTTCCTCGGGGGTATTCCTGGAAACCTTTGAATTTGTAAGTTTCAAAATTTTGATGGAAATCTCCACTTTTTCCTGAGGCTACAGTTATTCAGTCTTCGTTGACAGTACTGCACATCATTATAAAAATTACGAACAAAACATTGTAATGAAATTATTTCATTATGCTAATTTGATTTTTACATTTGATTTTTCTTTTCCAGGTTTCATGGTACTCTAGGTGAGGAAGCCGATTCTGCCATCATGAAAGTCCAAATACAACATTACTGTGTTTTAGCTTGCAAGTAGTCATCCTATGCTGTGATTGCAGAGTATGTTAATCTAGAGATTTAAAACTAGCAGCTTTTCGCAAGTAATATTCCTTTAACTCCTTAAGGACCAACGGCGTAACATTTACGTCATAAAAATGCATTGACTTTAAAGACCCTTGGTCCTTAAGGGGTTAATAGGTGTATTAAAAACTGACCAAAGTGAAACAATTTTATGGAAAAAGCAACCCTTTGATGCATAAATGGCAAATAATTTTTAGTTTGGCAATCAAGATTTTTATTTAGTATCAGTTAAATATGAGTGGGGAGGAGGGGTTTGCAGAAGTCAAGTGAAGGCTACTCAAAAGCAATTGGTAGCTAAAGCCCAGTTGAGTGAGATGACCAGAAGCCAAGGGGATGGGGTAAGTGGAAGGATGTCAGGGGTAAACCTAGTTCACAATTTCTGATTGCTGTACAGATCATAACTTGAGGTGCTGTCAATAACCTCATCCTACGCTAAATCCTTGGACCCCAGGGAGTAGGGTTGGGTTAATGGAACAGATCCTCTGAGAATATGATGGGTGCCCAGGAGGCCCAGAGGGAATGCAGCTAAGGGAGCAGTCACTCATTGTTCCTGAATCCATTTCAGACTGGGTTTTTTGCCTTATTTTGGATAAACAGCAGTAGGTGATTTGTGAAAGGCTGAACCTGATAAACGCAGGTCTTTTTTCAGCATATGTAATGTAAACATCCACAGGGAGTTACCAGTGTTGCCAGTGAAATTCTCCAAGGGTGTGTCAGGGTTGGCACATGGATGGCAGGGGTTTGAACCCAGGATGCAGTGTCCTGCACGGATAAGCAGGTGGGTAGGGGTCAGAGCCGTAGCTAGCTCCTTTTGCACCCGAGGCAAGACCAGTAAATTGTGCCCCCCACAATATTTTTACAGAATATATATATAAACATTCGTGATATCTGATTGGCTGAGAATGCTAATCACAGATTGTATATAAATTGAGCACTTTGTTTTGAATTTTACAGATCTTCAGCTCCAGTTCAAACTCACCGGCAGCAGGGCAGCAAAGCAAAGTAATTGCACACTGTCAGAAGGACAAACTGAAACTGAAGATCTGTAAAATTCATAACAAAGTGTCAAGATTATCGAATCTGTGATTTGCATTCTCAGCCAATCAGATATCACGGATGTCATGTTTATGGGGCGCATGCACAGGTGATCCTATCAGCAGATTGCCAAATTTGAGAGATAGGGATGCTCATGCCCTCCGTTCCGTGCATCTTCTTTCCCTCTTTTCCATTGTCTCTACCCCTTTCCTCCGCTTCCTCTCTTTCTCCCCTTCTCATGCCCATTTTCTCCCCCTCCCTTCTTTCCGTGTAAATTCTCCCCCTCCAAGACCATTCTCCCCTCATTTTTATGGCCATCCCTCCTTTTTCAGTCCAGTCCCCCTCCTTTTCATTTCATGTTTCACACCCTTTTTCAATCCATTTCCCCTCCTGTGATGTTAATTTCCCCCCATTCCCCATCCTTTTTTTTTTGCCTTTGCTGCTGCGGCTTTATTGGGAGCGCTTTTAGCCAAAGGTTTTGCAGGTGTTTTTCCTTCATCGCTGCTGGAGTCAGAATCACTGTTGGAGCTGGACTCTGCTTTCTTGGCTGCGGATTTGGTTGCAGGGACAGATTTAGCTGCAGCAGTCTTTGCAGCAGCTGTAGGAGTTGCTTTCTTTGTGGCTGGGGGCACTGCGCTGTAAACACCTGGCTTTGGCTTTTTCTTTGCTGCTGAGCTCCACAGCAATAAAACTCACAGTAATGTGCAGTGTGAGCATATCCCAGAGCTCCACAGCAATAAAACTCACAGTAATGTGCGGTGTGTATACTCATATCACAGAGCTCCACAGCAATAAAACTCCCAGTAATGGGCCGTGTATGAGCGTATCACAGAGCTCCACAGCAATAAAACTCCCAGTAATGGGCCGTGTGTATGAGCGTATCCCACAGCTCCACAGCAATAAAACTCACAGTAATGTGCGGTGTGTATGACCGTATCACAGAGCTCCACAGCAATAAAACTCACAATAATGTGTGGTGTGTGTAAGCGTCACAGAGCTCCACAGCAATAAAACTCACAGTAATGGGCGGTGCGTATGAGCGTATCACAGAGCTCCACAGCAATAAAACTCACAGTAATGGGCGGTGCGTATGAGCGTATCACAGAGCTCCACAGCAATAAAACTCACAGTAATGGGCGGTGTGTATGAGCGTATCACAGAGTTCCACAGCAATAAAACTCACAGAAATTAAAGAGAAAATTGAAAACTCAGAAAAAGGGGAGAGAGAGGAAGAGAGCGCTGGAGAAGGGGGAGACAAAAAGGAGAGGGAGGAGAGACAAAAGGAGTGCACTATAGCATGGAGAGCAAGACAGATCACTGGAGAAAGGAAAAACATGCTGACAGTGCTGAAGTCAGACCTAGAGCTGGCGACAGAGCGGAGAAAGAAGAAAGACAGGAGTAAAAAGAGGAGACCACTGGACACTGCTGAAGACAGAGAGCTGGAGATGAAGAGAGAGCTGGATATGGAGCTAGAGAAAAATAGCTTTAGCTGAGAGAAAGAGCTGGAAAGGGAGAGCTGGAGACAGAGTTAGAGATGGAGAAAGAGAGCTGGGACAGAGAAAGAGACAGCGGGACAGACAGCTGGAGACAGAGGAAGAGAGAGCTGGAGACAGAGGAAGAGACAGCTGAGACGGAGGAAGAGACAGCTGGGACAGAGCTGGAGACAGCTCAGACAGAGAAAGCGACAGCCGGGACAGAGAGACAGATGGGCCAGAGAAAGAGACAGATGGAACAGAAAGCGACAGCCGGGACAGAGAAAGAGACAGATGGGACAGAGGAAGAGACAGATGGGACAGAGAAAGACAGATGAGACAGAAAGGACAGAGGAAGAGACAGAAGGGACAGAGAAAGAGACAGAAGGGACAGAGAAAGAGACAGAAGGGACAGAGAAAGAGACAGATGGGACAGAGAAAGATGGGACAGACAGAGGAAGAGACAGATGGGACAGAAAAAGAGACAGATGGGACAGAGAAAGAGACAGATGGGACAGAAAGAGACAGATGGGACAGAGGAAGAGACAGATGGGACAGAGAAAGAGACAGATGGGACAGAGAAAGAGACAAAGGACAGAGAAAGAGACAGATGGGACAGAGAAAGAGATGGGACAGAGAAAGAGACAGATGTGACAGAAAGAGACAGAGGAAGAGACAGATGGGACAGAGGAAGAGACAGATGGGACAGAGAAAGAGACAGATGGGAGAGAGAAAGAGACAGATGGGACAGAGGAAGAGACAGATGGGACAGAAAGAGACAGAGGAAGAGACAGATGGGACAGAGAAAGAGACAGATGGGACAGAGGAAGAGACAGATGGGACAGAGGAGAGACAGATGGGACAGAGAAAGAGACAGATGGGACAGAGGAAGAGACAGATGGGACAGAGGAAGAGACAGATGGGACAGAAAGAGACAGAGGAAGAGACAGATGGGACAGAGGAAGAGACAGATGGGACAGAGAAAGAGACAGATGGGACAGAAAGAGACAGATTGGACAGAGAGAATTTGTAAATCTAGGTTAGCAGGTTTTTTTAATGTTTGCCTTGCCGTTGCTCTGGCTGCAGCACGTGGAGTGGAGGAGTTCAGACAGACTTTGCCACGGCCTCTGCTAATGACGTTACGTCAGCTTGATGTCAAATCGCTGACCCGGAACTGATGGCAGAGGCACACAGCTGGGACCTCTAGTGACTGGGGGATGGAGAAATGTGCACGCAGAGGAAGTCCAGCCCGGAGTTCACTGTGCCTTTGGTTTTGTGTGAGCAGCGCGCTGAGCTGTCTGCAAATATAACACAGCTCTGGCATCGGGTAACGTTTTATTTTTTCTGCAGGGGCTCCCAACACAAGCAGTAGCCAGAGCGGCCCTCTGTGCTTTAAGAGTAACGGTGCTTGCGTGTGCCTGCCCCTGTGGCAGCTCAAAGCTACACTGCCACTACACTGCTGCTGATCACCCCTGGCTGCGCCCCCTTGCGGCTGTGCCCGAGGCACGTGCCTCACTCGCCTCGCCCTCCCTACGGCCCTGGTAGGGGTAAAGGAGGATGATGGGGTAGTTGCAAGAACCAGAAATAATAAAGAACAGATGAGTACAGCAGAGCAGTAAGTAACAGCACCTCCCTCTCTAAGGACAAGAGCTGTAATGAACCAGCAAAGGTCTGGCTGGGGCATGGTGCCTTTATTCTGTGTGTGTCAGTTGTTTTAACTGTTACATTGCTGGTTGCAAGGCAGGAGCAGAACATGAAGTGTACCATCAGGGGGGGGTTCCAGGATGGTTACCGCCAGGGATCCTGACAGGTGTGACCTCCGTTTGAGCCTTGCTCTTTAAAGAGTTGATCTTATACCATAAAATGCTGGAGCAAACACTTCATTGATTCTGAACAACCATGTTGTAACCATCTAAAGCTGCATTCTCTTGATTTTAGAAGTTTATTGTAGGCAATAGCCTTAATAAACCTGTGCCCACTCAAAGGCTCATGGAATACACCAAGTACATTGGTCTTCAATAAATACTACTTCTAGAAACTATGTATAAATAAAGTTGAATACTGCATGCTGGCTCTCATGTATTCTGGAACACTTACATGGATGACGTTACCTTCATCCAGCACATTGATTACCAAGTTGGTGAAGTGGCAGTGAGAATGAATGAGGAATGTACGGACAAAGGGAATCTAGATTCTAAATCACATGAAAATGTAATTCAGCATTAGCCTGTGCACTCAATATGTCAGTCAACTACACAACACACTCTGTCCCCATGAGACAAGAGCACCTGCCATTCCAAACAGACCTTTTGAACTGATAACTGGGTGAAGCGCCACCAACTGACACTCCTTCCAAGAGGCAACTGTTAGCTCTAGGAAGCCGACTGAGGCCATCTCTCGCAGGTCTGCTGCATCCTACATCAGGATGCCCAGCGCTGCGGCTCCTCTGTCCACACTGAACAGGACGGGCCAAGGACTGATGTCATTTGACCAGATTGGATGATACTCAGGACATGACAGAGAGCTGGCCGCTCCCAGGACCCTCGCTGGCTGGTTCAGGCAAATGAGCCGATTGGTTGCTGGTGAACTCCTGAGGGGTGTGACTAAATCACCATCTATATAAAAAGGTCCAGCAGAGCAGTCGCATATTCAAACTTAGAAACTCATGTTCTTTCTGCCTCAGCTCGCCCCTGCTCTTGAACTCTGATTCGTTACTGACCACTGTATTTGGATTGTCTTTATGTACTGCACTTTTGATTTCAACTACACACCACTGCATCTGGGTTCTAACCCCTTGTACACCACCTGCGCAACCCCTGTGACACCGAATGTGACAAGGATTCAGTGATTGGTTTCCATATTTTTAAAGTGACATCTGAGGTTTGAATTTTTAAACCTATAAAATTGCTGGACCATAGGAAGCAAAATTATGGTCCTTGTATTTAGATACATCACCTTTCATGGAATATTTGCTGTTGGAAAATGCTGTAAAGGAATCATTTCATATATAGGTCTGCATGTTAAATACTCATTATTTGGCCTACACAAAGCCAAAAGTTTGTCGGTAACCCTTTCCCGCCGCAGGGCGTACCATGCTGTCCCTGCGGTGGGTGGCCTTTGAAGACACAGGGCTTGCAAGTGTACCTTGTTGACTTCTATGGGCCTCCTTTGCCCAGCAGTCGACACGGCCTGATCTCAGGCCGAAGGAGGTGCCCGCTGAAGAGGCTGCAGTGCCAAGTAGCATGTACTAGTATGAGGGAGTCAACCCCCTTCCGCCATGCACCACCCGCCAGGAATTAACAGGGTTATCCAAAGAGATTCGAAAAGTCACCGCACGTTCGGTGACTTTTCGTTCTCTTCAATTCGGTTCCTTTTGCCGATTGCATTTCGGTGACCCTGCGGTGTATTCAGCAAACAGCACAGGGTCCCCGAATTGCAGGGAAAAGCTGCCGAAAACCTGACGAAAACTAACCGAATGCACGCTGAAAACAAGCAAAAACATCTGGATTAACCTTCAAAGGAGCTGAACAGGAGCCGAACAGGAGCCGAATCACACAGAGCCGAAGCAGCTGGGACGTAGAGGAGGCAGTGAATAAATTAGCAAAACCATTTGTATGAATCTGGGAAAAAAAAACGCTGTTTGCAAAGAAACTACTGAGCGAAAATGTCTGAATTTTTCACAGGAGGACCAGGGAATGATAATAAAAAGGGCTGTTACAAAAAAAATAAGTAAACTGAAAAAAAATCAAAAAAAAAATCGGACTTTAAAAAAAAAAAAAAAAAATCTGAAAAATGCTTAAAGTATCCTAAAAAATCTATAAATAAAGAGACTTTTTGCTGCAGAATTTTATAATGAACGGTTTATTAGATATTGAATTAAAACGGGAATATTTTTAACATTGAAGTCTATGGGATTCTCCTGAATAAATTTGCCGAATTAAACCACCGAATGGCAGGGCATTAGGGGAACCTTTCACTGCTGGTTTGTGTTCTCTGAATAGCCGAAGCATTGCTTTTTCATGGGGATTTCACTGCCCTCGAACAGGCACCGAACAGGCACCGTATGTGCAGGCAATTCGCCAGGATTTGGCGAATTGCCTGCTCTCTGGATAGCCGAATGGTCAGGAAAGGTAACCATACGCTGATTTTCAGCGTTCGGTTACCTTTCTCAAGCAATTCGGATCTCTTTGGATAACCCTGTAAGGGGTTAAAATTCTCTTTAATGTAAAGTTCTGGCTGAGGGTAGACAAAGAAGGAAAGCTGCTGCGGATCAGCTTGGCTGGAGAGAAAGTACGGACATTAACGGGTTCGGGTCTGGTTCACAAGCCAGAGACCAGTAAACCCCAGTTGATGTTACAGCACATCATTTTAGCTGGTCACACATCACATCATGCTTGCCAAGCTAGGCAAGAGTTGTAAAGAGATAGTGCTGCACCTGTTAAAGAACTTAATTTGGCGGGATGTTCTCATTTCATTTTAGCAGCAGTTACTTGAATTACGAAAGATCCAGTGCAGTAAGCTGCTTAGGATCGAGGTGTATATGAGGTTACAATACAAGAATAGCCGCTGAGCCATTTGCGTCTGGAAGAGCAATTGAGTTCAATCACTCTCAAATATCTATGGTCAGGATGATATTAATAATCAAAGACTTTGTAGCCATTATGACAAGGTAGAATTTAAAGGACAAGTACCACCAAAAAATAAAACGAAATGTCTAGGTCGATCACGGTCTAAGATCTCATTGTATTGTGTGGGCTGTTTAAGACACATCACCAGAGGATAGTTCAGAAGTTTTAATTTCCCTGTTGTATCTCATTCAGCAGCCATCTCTCGAGTAGCCTGAAGAATAACAGCCCTCTGTAGCCTTAACTAAACATTCCCTCCTCCAGCTCTGTTAAGTCACAGAATTAAAACCCCTTATTAAATGTTGCTATATTGGGGGGGGGGATTTACCACAGAAAAAAATAGCATGTGTTTTAAATAGTTTTATTTGTAATGATGCACAAGTATTCTAGTTACAGCTTTTGTAGGTACTAGTGTCCCCTTAAATCTGAAGCATAGGCGTCTCTGGTGGGCAATTGCCCCCCCCCCCCATCGATCAACATTAGGGATGTGTGGTTCGATTCGGACCGATTTGTATTTTTCACGAATCAGTCCGATTCATGGCTTCAGATTCGGCCGAATTTCCGAATCGGATCGGATCCGAAAATGTCCGATACGAAAAGATTTTCGTTCCGTAACAAAACGTTTTTTGGTGTTTTCGCTTGGACGTGAAATGTGTAATATCGCAAGTCATTTTCGTTCCATTTGTGATTTTGGTTCCATTTCGTATTTTTCGATTTCATTGCTGATTCCGTATAGTTTCCAATGATTAAATATTTCTGTCGATATGATAATTCTGTCGATACGATAATCCTGTCAATACGGTAATTCTGTCAATACGGTAATTCTGACGATTCTATCTTTTTTTATTAAATAAAGATTATTTTTTTCTTATGAATATGCATTACACAACTTTATTTAATCATATTAAAATGGTATGAAAGGAACAAAAATGAACAAAACAATTTAAAAAACGCAAAAATAAAATACTGACCCAAGTGGTCTGACTTTAAAGAAAATAACAGAACAAAAGGTTTTAAAACGGAAAAAAGCTGAACAAAATTATCAGAAGTGAAAAAAATAAAAAAAATAAAATGATTTAAAACGAAAAAAACTAAAAATGCAGCTTATGAATCCGCACACTGCAGGGAAGCGCCTCTCTGCGCGGTATAATTAATGCAGCATATGAATATGCACACTGCGGGGAACAAGCGCCTCTCTGCGCGGTATAATTAATGCAGCACATGAATACGCACACTGCGGGGATCAAGCGCCTCTTTGCACGGTATAATTAATGTATACGTCTGTTATATGTATATGTATCCTGTCTGTATATTATAACTGAAAATGCAATAAAATTTGAATTTTCAATAATTTACAAGGTGTAAAGTGTTTTTTTTTTACATTTTAACATGTGAGCGTTTACGGTTATATTTTCTATGAGTTGCGCTTGTTACACAATTTTTAACAAACGCAACCCATACAAAAATCGTTAGTGCAGCATCATTGTTCACATTATAATTGAATGGGAACAATATTGCTGCATTAGCAAAACAAAAAAAAACACCTTTTTTTTTTTTACATTTATTTATTTTTTAATATTTTTTTATTTAACTTTTTATTTTTTTATTTAACTTTTAACATGGTCATGTTTGGTATGATTGGAAAGGCCATGCTCTGGCCGATCCAACAATACCAATCATTAACCCCTAGTTTCCACGGATCGGGAGATAGGGGGTTCCAATGAACCCCCTATCTAAACCATTTGTGGCAACTAGGGGGTTAACTCCAGAATTTACTCTATCCGACGTCCCGATGTGAAACATCGGGACTTTGGATAGAT
The DNA here is from genome assembly GCA_009667805.1 of Leptobrachium leishanense. Classification (NCBI taxonomy): domain Eukaryota; kingdom Metazoa; phylum Chordata; class Amphibia; order Anura; family Megophryidae; genus Leptobrachium; species Leptobrachium leishanense. The sequence continues at coordinate 23,327 of RXON01003647.1, forward strand.
TTCGACTATTTTATTTTATTAACTTTCGGATAGACGAAATCTATCCAAAGTCCCGATGTTTCACATCGGAACTTTGGATAGAGTAAGTCCGTGTGGCCATTAATCATATATACATTACTATTTTCTAACAATCCGCACGCTGGATAGCACTGTTGCTGTCCAGCGTCCTGATCCTGACCGTTAGAAAATCTGACTGCCTATATGTTTAACGGTCAGGGTCAGGACGCTGGACAGCAACAGTGCTATCCAGCGTGCTGATCGTTAGAAAATAGTAATGTATATATGAATAACGGTCGCATGGACTTACTCTATCCAAAGTTCCGATGTGAAACATCCACAGCTTCACCTGGGTAATCTGCAGAGCATCCATCCCAGCTTGGGTAACAGTGAATTTTACTATTATTATGTGTCATATGTGCTTATATATCATTTCTAAAACATCATAACCATCAGGTTACTCTTTATATAATATCTTTATCTTCATAAATTAATTTTCAGACAATTAATGCACAGAGTAAACTTATGGTTATTTAGTGTGGTTTGTGACCGTGGTTACAATTTCATTAAAATAACCAAAAACACAATTTTGTTATCAGTCAGATGACAGTTTGCAGCTTTATCTGGGTAATCCTCACAATTCAGTCAACTGTAACCTGCTGAAAATCCAAGAAAAGCGGAGAACCCAGAGGCGTTTGGATACAATGCAGATTACCCAGATAAAGTCTGATGTTTCGTTGCACATCACACTTTATCCAACAACACAAGGGTAATGTGCGAATTACCCAGTTAAAATACAGCAGAAAAGCAGGGTACCCAGAGGCCTCTGGATACTTTGCAGATTACCCGGGTAAAGTCCGAAATTTCATTTCACTTCGGACTTTTCCTAATGAAGCCTGGGTAATGTCAGGATTGCCCGAGTACTCCTAGGATTAACCGCACCCCTGGCTTTACCTGTAACATATATATTTAATGTTTCCTATTGATAGCTGGCGCTTTAGGAGTTAATGGATAGGCTACATGCCCCACAGTGTATTCATTTAACGTTCTCCCTTAATGGAAACTTAGGGGTTAATGCGTACGCTACATGCCTCACTGTCAGGTATTGCACCAGGGTAGTACTGAGGTGGCAGGACACTGAGCCTGGGATATGGTGATGCACCAATACTGGGGTGTGCGGGGAGTTGCTGCAGGAAGCAGCAGAACAGTTGGTTTGGAGGTGAGGAACAGGACACAGGGTTAGACAATAGTGAAGCAGGAAACAAACCAAGACAATGGGATCTTGGACACACTGGAGGGTATAGAGACACTGGAAAGGCTGGTAACGACGACAAGGTTTGGGGTTCAGGATAACACAGGAGAGCCACAGCAAAGGTCCCTTTTCACAGGTAGTGGTTTGGCAATGCTGGAGCAAGAAGGAGAGGGGTGTGGCCCTTTATTCAGGTAAGTCGTGTGACCTATGGCGTGTGTTTTAACCGAATAGGTGTTGGATCTCAGCGCTGAAAATGAGCAGCACAGGAATGAAGCTGCCCTCAAGTGCAGGCACAGAACAGATGCAATGGAAGAAGCAAAATACCCCCGGGGAGAGAGGGCTTGCAGGACTGACAAGTAATTTTATTAAATAAATACAACACTAAAACAATTTAAATCTAATAAAAACGTGTGGTGTATAATTGAATTTTAACCCGCTCACATTGAGGTAGGTTTCCCACTAATTTGTTATACAATAAACATATAATTCGATGGAAAATCCGATATAAAGAGGTACAAAAAATAACTATACCAGCTACACAGTTTTTAATTTAGTTTCCAGATTTCCGAATGAGTTATGATCTTTAAATGTCAACATTTCGACACGACAATTTTCTATTTCTTCATTGGTTCTTTAAGTTTTTCCGTTTCAAAGGTTACTAAGATCTGCATATACTTAGCAGAGCATTCATTTGATGCTTTTGTCCACTCGTCCATATATTTAGTATCCATTAAGTGTGTAGCTGGTATAGTTTGGATACGTAGGCCACGAGGGATCATATCTTTTGTGAGATAGTTATTCAAAGATAAAATTTCCCATTTCGTTCTAATCTGTTATTTCATTAGTTTTTGTAGGTTATTAAAGGCTCCCTGGATATTAGTAGTCAGAGTCGCTGTTGTACTAGAGTCACTGTCAAACTTATAATCTTCATCAACTCCCCATGAATTTAAAGATTCAATTGATGAAAGGCACCCAGCCATAGCTGGTACTGTTAATTTATAAGATACCCAAATATAATAAGTGTATAATACGTGATCTGCAGGTATTAAAACCTAGTTAAAGAATAAACGTGAAAAGCGGAAATAAGTGCCAAGAAGCACCTAATCCAAAAGGCAGAATGAAATATAATGTCAGAAAAAGGGACATAACCTTAGGAATTACCCTGTATAGGAAAACAATGGAAGAAGCAAAATACCCCCGGAGAGAGGGCTTGCAGGACTGACAAGTAATTTTATTAAATAAATACAACACTAAAACAATTTAAATCTAATAAAAACATGTGTGTGTATAATTGAATTTTAACCCGCTCATATTGGAGGTAGGTTTCCCACTAATTTGTTATACAATAAACATATAATTCGATGGAAAATACGATATAAAGAGGTACAAAAAATTAGTATACCAGGGCTACTACCTATAATTCCTATAAATATAGTAGGATCTTAAATTACTATGTGAAACTGTAAAGCTTGCCCACATGTCTTAAAAGAGTCCAAAACAGTTCAAAATTATAATGGATCATCAAGCTTGCCAATTAAACAATTTTTTAATTGTAAATCACAAGGAGTGGTATACCAACTGATATGTCAATGTGGACTTAAATATATCGGTAAGACAATTCGCCCACTAAAAACACGTATCTTAGAACATCTGAGATCAGTGAAATATCTTAAAGACACTCCTGTTGCACGACATTTAAAGGCATCACATGCAGGTTCTGTTACCAATCTCAAATTTCTTGCTATCGAGCAAGTTAAATTAGGTCCCCGTAAGGGTGACCTTGACAAAATTTTGAAAAAAAGAGAAATGTTTTGGATTTATAAATTAAACACATTATACCCAAACGGCCTTAACGAAGGCTTTACATTTTCCCCATTTATTTAACAACTATACTGGCTCAATACTAGTCTTTTTTATTCTTGCGCACTATTCCCTCCCCTTACCCCCCCCCTTTCAAAAATATTATAGATAGTTTTGGTCTCATCTTGAATTCATTTATTTTTTCTTGTGCACTATACAATGGCATACTTGCTAAAACATAACAGGAATGTCTTCTTGCTGGGCAATTTATCACTATAATATCAGCGTTAGAGCTGTCATTCATAATTATTCTGGGTATATCTATTTAAGAGCTATCCCTCTTTGTTGTTGTGTAGTTGAAGCTGGGTGTCTTAGCGGCACTAAATGACTCAAACAAGGCCAATGAGTTTAAAACATTTTGACCTCGTTTTCAATCTAGTTTTTGAGTATCCCTTTCTATGCGCTACATTATAGTATGCCCGTTATAATAATATATATAACTAATGCCGCTTTATCAGCTGATATGTTATCATCAAAATACCCGTAGTAGCAAATGAATTGATATCTGACCGCAGTGATTCGTGGGTACATTTCTTGCTGTTTGTCACGATCTGCGTCGAGCGTGACGTGCAGTAGTGTGAGTGTGAGCCCAGGATGCAGTAATAGCAGCAGAAGACAGGGATTAGGCAGGTTACTGGGTTTATTTGTATTACAAATAAACAAACAGAACTAAATAAACTGATACAGGGAACAATAATAGCAAGGGGGAAAACACAGATACCGGTATGGGTGATGGTACCCAGAGCAGAGGGAAGACAGGGATCTCTTTGGTAGACTTGGGTCTCAGGAACTTCACGAAGTAGGTCCGCACTAGATAGGGTTGTGAACTTCAATGAGGAAGCATGGGATCAGGGGTGTAGCTTCCTCATAAACAGAAGTAATTAGGGAGAATTAGGGGCAGGTGTGGTTCTTGGTCCATATGCAAATTATAGTCCTGGAGAGCATACGAAGGAAAAAAGTCCTGGAACCTGCATAAGACGATACAGGACATGACAAAAGAGGGGAACAAAAGGGGTGCCAGAGGGCCTGGGGGTTTGGGCCGTGACAGTACCCCCCCGACAAGGGGCAACCTCCAGGTGCCCCAGAAGTGGCCGAAGACTGGCAGGTGCAATGTTCATAAACACAAAACGAACCCCAGAAAGTTCGAAGAATCAGGGATCTGTGGAATCAGTCTAACTAGAGTCATCAGAATAGATGTCGAGGGTTCTCCAGAGCTCGGGGTAGTGCCTGAGCACTGCCAAGTACTCCTCCCGGACAAACACACCAGAGGGTGTCCTGGTGTAGCCCGTAGGGGCAGGTCCTGTAGCAGGGTACATTTTGCCAGTCCAACTACCCGGATTCTGGAAGTCCTCATTGAGAGCAAGGAGAACAGCCCTTTCAGACTCGGCATCAGGAATAGTGTCATGGGCACAGCTCGGCGGTGACACTTTGTTTGCAGGGCTCGGTGGGGCAGCGCACTTGGTGTTGACCGGTGGGGCAGCGCCCTTGGCACAGCTCGGTGGAGCAGCGCCCTTGGCACGGCTCGATGGGGCAGCGCCCTTGGCACGGCTCGATGGGGCAGCGCCCTCGGCGATGACCAGTGGGGCAGCGCCCTTGGCACGGCTCGTTGGGGCAGCGCCCTCGGCGATGACTGGTGGGGCAGCACCCTTGGCACGGCTCAATGGGGCAGCACCCTCGGCGATGACCGGTGAGGCAGTGCCCTTGGCATGGCTCGATGGGGCAGCACCCTTGGCACGGCTCGATGGGGCAGCGCCCTTGGCACAGCTCGATGGGGCAGTGCCTTTGGCACGGCTCGATGGGACAGCGCCCCTGGCAAGGCTCGCTTCAGCGGCGACCTCGGCGCAGCACGGCTCTTGGGCGACCTCTGCAGAGCACTCCTGCTGGGCAGTGAGCGGCTTGGCTTTACGGCGACGGCCCCGTGGCGGTGCGACCTCTGGAGATCCTGCGGGATGCAGGGCAGCGACCTCTGGAGATTATGTGGGATGCAGGGCAGCGACCTCTGGAGATCCTGCGGGATGCAGGGCAGCGACCTCTGGAGATCCTGCGGGATGCAGGGCAGCGACCTCTGGAGATCCTGCGGGATGCAGGGCAGCGACCTCTGGAGATCCTGCAGGATGCAGTGCAGCGACCTCTGGAGATCCTGTGGGGTGCAGGGCAGCGACCTCTGGAGATCCTGCGGGGTGCAGAGCAGCGACCTCTGGAGATCCTGCGAGGTGCAGGGCAGCAGACTCTGGAGATCCTGCGAGATGCAGGGCAGTGACCTCTGGAGATCCTGCGAGTTGCAGGGCAGCGGACTCTGGAGATCCTGCGAGGTGCAGGGCAGCGGACTCTGGAGATCCTGCGAGGTGCAGGGCAGCGGACTCTGGAGATCCTGCGAGGTGCAGGGCAGCGGACTCTGGAGATCCTGCGAGGTGCAGGGCAGCGACCTCTCGAGATCCTGTGGGATGCAGGGCAGTGACCTCTCGAGATCCTGCGGGATGCAGGGCAGCGACCTCTCGAGATCCTGCGGGATGCAGGGCAGCGACCTCTCGAGATCCTGCGGGATACAGGGCAGCGACCTCTTGAGATCCTGCGAGGTGCAGGGCAGTGGACTCTGGAGATCCTGCGAGGTGCAGGGCAGTGGACTCTGGAGATCCTGCGAGGTACAGGGCAGCGGACTCTGGAGATCCTGCGAGGTGCTGCTGGACCTTTTGGTTGGCATTTTTCAGTCTTTGTACATAGGCTATGATCACCGCAGGCTCACTGTTTTTTGGCTTCCTCATTCTGTCGCGATCTGCATCGAGCGTGGCGTGCAGTAGTGTGAGTGTGAGCCCAGGATGCAGTATTAGCAGCAGAAGACAGGGATTAGGCAGGTTACTGGGTTTATTTGTATTACAAATAAACAAACAGAACTAAATAAACTGATACAGGGAACAATAATAGCAAGGGGGAAAACACAGATACCGGTATGGGTGATGGTACCCAGAGCAGAGAGAAGACAGGGATCTCTTTGGTAGACTTGGGTCTCAGGAACTTCACGAAGTAGGTCCGCACTAGATAGGGTTGTGAACTTCAATGAGGAAGCATGGGATCAGGGGTGTAGCTTCCTCATAAGCAGAAGTAATTAGGGAGAATTAGGGGCAGGTGTGGTTCTTGGTCCATATGCAAATTATAGTCCTGGAGAGCATAAGGAGGAAAAAAGGCCTAGAACCTGCACAAGGCGATGCAGGACATGACAAAAGAGGGGAACAAAAGGGGTGCCAGAGGGCCTGGGGGTTCGGACCGTGACACTGTTATAGAATCAAAATCGGGTATCTTAGCAACCCTTGATAAACAATTCAACAAGGCCAACGAATACAACTAATAGATGCGCACGCAACTCCGGAACTGAGGAGTTACAAATTATTTCACGTAGATGCGTGTCAATCTTCTTTAAGTGAGACCACTATTAATAGAGGTAGAGGTAAGGGGGGTTCTCTCATTCCTGATGAAGCTGTGTTAAGCAGCAAAACGCGTCGAGAGTTCATGTTTCCCTTTTAACAGATTGTATAATCTTCATTTTTTCTTGACCTGCTCTATTTTCCTATCTAATTTACTCAATTGGGTTAAGTAGGTGGCACGAACCACCGAGGTATAGATTAGAATACTGCACAGCCTGTGGCTCTGTCAATCTCTATCAGATCCTCTCTATCGTTAAGTCTCATATTTGTACAGTATATCAGTATAGGAATTATCCTTTAATAACCAATACCAGTGTTTCGCACTGTTAATATGTACCATCCTTGCTACTGCCTTTGGGCACGCCACTATATTCTTCCTCTGAGATTCTAGATGATACTTCTGATATATTGAGACCCATTTAGTTGTTGCGTGAATCAATTAAGCAATTTGGCTGGCCGCCTACTTTTTCCTCTTATACGAATGCATTTATAGATCTATAGCAACCCTAATAGCCAAATCGACATCCTACCCTATTTGGTTTATTTATTATATGCTACTGTTGTAGGCAGAATCAGTTTCGAAATATAGACCAAACTATCAGTTAGTCTATGTAAATATATTTTTTTCAAGTTACACGCTGATATCCCTGTCAAATAATAATTGCAACGGTTGTCTTTGCTGTGAATATATACCATCTATTATTGCTATACTCTATACTGGGCTATACTTCTATAAGATTAATTCCTTAGATGGCTGCCAATATGCCTTTCTGATATACTATGACCCATTTAGCTGTCCTGCTAACCAGTCTAACAACTGTCTGGTTGTGTTTTTATTGATCCTTGTTTTTTTCGAACGATCTTACAATATTACAGCAACTCCTCAATGGATGGGAAATTGATCCTCAGCTAATCTATCTATCTATATACCTAAGTTCTAATGACAACTTTGCAGATACACCAACCTAATGAGTAAAACTGTTATGTGATTCTAAATTGTTTGATTTAATAACCGCAATTGATAATAGACCTAACCATCGAGGTATAGATTAGACATTTAGATAGTCCATATTTTTCCTCCTTAATACAATTGATGGTACCATTAAATCGTATTTTTTCCTTGCAACTCCATTGCAGTCAATATCCAATCACATAGTAATTTAAGATCCTACTATATTTATAGGAATTATAGGTAGTAACCCTGTTATACTCATTTTTTGTACCTCTTTATTTCGTATTTTCCATCGAATTATATGTTTATTGTATAACAAATTAGTGGGAAACCTACCTCCAATATGAGCGGGTTAAAATTTAATTATACACACACATGTTTTTATTAGATTTAAATTGTTTCAGTGTTGTATTTATTTAATAAAATTACTTGTCAGTCCTGCAAGCCCTCTCTCTGGGGGTATTTTGCTTCTTCCATTGTTTTCCTATACAGGGTAATTCCTAAGGTTAGGTCCCTTTTTCTGACATTATATTTCATTCTGCCTTTTGGATTAGGTACTTCTTAGCACTTATTTCCGCTTTTCACAGAACAGATGCACAATACTTGAAGGGGGCTGCCAAGGCATGGTTCAGGAACATGACAGTTTGTTCATTTAATGCTTTCCCTTGATTAATGGCAGTTTAGGGGTTAATGGGTAGGCTACGTGATACACCGTTAATTTTTATTGTATTTCCCTGCTTTAATGGCATTTTAGGGTTATTATGGAAGTTAAACTTGACCAAAAGGGAAAATGAATGGATCTATAAATTGGGCACCATGGAAGGGAAAGGGTTAAATAATGAGATAGACGTATTGGCGTTTATGGACTAATCTGTATCTCTATTTTTTGGATTGTATGAGGTTGAATATAACATTCAGGTTGTTATATTGTATTATATATTTTATTCATGTTTTGAGCATTTTTAAAAGTTTCTATTCTAAAGGTACCGTAGATACTCGAGTATAGCGCGACCCGAATATAACGCGATGGATAGAGATTTATTATGGAAATCAGAGAATACTCAAGACTCGAATATAACGCGAGGAACAAAATGTTACTGTACCGGTAGACAATTAAAATCCTTCCGTGTTCTCTTAACACAGTCTGAAGGATTACAGTTGTTACTAAGTATGAAGCCACCGGCCACCCGTCTTCTTTACTAGCAATTTAGATGGCGGAGGCGAGCGTGGTGATTGATTGGCTTAAACATAGTTTGCCCGCTGGCCATGATGGATCCCACTTCTCCCGAATCCAGGAGTTCCTGAAGTGTTTGCAAGCATCAGGGAGCCCACATTCACTTCAGCAAGACTACCAGAATGTCTGGGAGACTTGGGATCCAGAGCAAGGCAAGTTTTTTGTTTTTTAAAAGAAAACAAAAAAAACAAACATGCAATGCAGATACCGCGACCCCTCCAATTTTAAGGTACATTTTTGTCACCAAAATCTAGCGGTATACTTGAGTATCTAAAGTACTAACACCTTCTTGTTATGCTTACTCCCCAGGGCGTTCTTTGTAAATTGAGAGAAATTATGTGTTTTAAAACACGCATTAGAAATGTAGATTGCAGACATATGTATTGTAAAACAGCTAAGATATGTTGTAATAGTAGATATGTATTCGTATAAATAAAATTATATATGTGCAATATATGGAAAATGTTTCCTCTTAACGCAGTAGTAGAAGCAAGATTGTATTAAAGGTTTAATTGTATGCAGGTATGACGATTAGAAGGAATCCCCATATTGATGCTGTGATTGGGTGAGACCTTGGAAACCTTAGCTGTTATGCATTTGACCTGATTTTAAAGAGTTTTGTAAACTGAAGGGAAAAAGGACTGAAACATTCTGATTTACACTCCTGATGAAGTGGGACAGACGTACCCACGAAACGCGTTGAGTGACTTATTGAAAAAGATCTGACGGTGTGCTCTTAGACCCCGGGGAGGAATGCATCCGAGGAGACCTGGGACCTTTGGAAGTGGATCCTGGATGTTCATCGGACGTTTTATTCGGGAGGTCTGAGCCATTGTGGCAAATGTTTATATGCACATTTTGTTATGTGCCTGAAAGAATGTGAGTGTGCTTTTTGTTGAAGAATTTTAAAGAATTTTTTTATTAAAATACTACGCAATGTACTCTCCTTTTTTTTTTTTTTTTATATTTAAAAATTTTTTATTTTGAAATATGTCATCATACAAGTAAACATAAAATGAGGGCCTCGCAGGGCCACACATAGTCGTCTGCGATAACTCAGCGTAAAGAAAATAAAGAAAAACAGCATATAACCATCTATAATAGCACAGCTCAGAGAGAAAAAAAAAATCAGTCATCTAGAAAATGAGCCAAAAAATTAACTCTCGGAAACATAGCACGACGTCATATAGGGCACTGCAGGTCAAGAACAAACATGTCATCTGGAGGAAGTGTTCCAGGAAGATAATATTAAAGAAAACATCTGAAGAAGTCTGCATATCAGAAAACAGGGGTATAATACGGCATCGTCAAAGCAAGAAAAGAGAAGTCTACCTCATAAAAGGACAGCAGTTAATAAAAAAAAAAAAAAAATGAGGGAAAGGATAAGCTCACGACAGCGTCCCCACGCTAACAATGGTGCGAGGGGGAGAAACGAGAAAAAAAAAAAAAAAAGGTTGGGGGAACGGCAGAGGCCAGTATTGTGACTTTCCCGGCTCACTCCCAGAGGAGGCCGTGGAGGGGTAATGTCACAAGGCCCAGGAGCCCGAGGGCCAAGTATAGCAGCCAGAGCCATGGTAGGTGCCATAGTGGCGCACCTCGGGGCAGCCTGAAAAGTGCCAAAAAAAAAAAAAAAAGGTGAGGGGAGGATGCACCATCGTTAGTAGGGAAAGCATCGATAGAGAAGAAAAAAAATAAATTTCACAAATAGGTTTCAAAATATCAAAAGGGGGGTGGGCGGACTGTAAAAGTCGTCAAGCGGTCGCAAAAAACAGAAGATGGGGAGGGGGGGGAGGAACATCTCCAAAAATAAAGTCTGCAAAACGAACGTCCGGAACGGGGGTGGGGGGGTGTATGAGCCTCAATACCTAAATTTCCTTTCTTTTTCCTTTTTTGTCATCAGAAAAGGTAAAAATAGTGTCCGAGTGTCTCGATCGGGAGGGAGGGGAGAAAAGGACAAATTTGTGTCCCCCCTATTCAGCCTGGGTCAGATGTTGCGGGCGAGGTACCACGAGGGCCCGGACTGGCAGATGTCGGAGCCGGTGACAGACCCCACGAGTGGAGCAAACGCCAGGCCTCTTCGGGGGAAGACACCGAGTGTGTCAAGTTATCGTAGTTGATGCAAATGGATCCCGCCACCCCCCACCTGTAACGGACTCCGCCATTCCTCATAAACAACGACACGTCTCGAAACCGCCTCCGAGCAACCAGGGTCAAAAGTGGCAAATCATTAAAAAGTGTAATAGGTAGGTTCTCAAAAATAATTGAAGCACGAGCGATAGGGGACGACATCAGACGTCTTTTATCAGATTCCTCCACAGCGACTGCCAATACATCTCGTGGGGCATCCACCGGAGCCGTGGCAGCCTTCCGCAGGCGAGTAATGGCACGAAAGATGGTAGGCACCTCGGGTGACAGTCCCATAACCTGAGACGCGATCCTGTTAGCAAAGCCCAGTAAGGCGTCTCCAGGAACCGTCTCCGGAATCCCCCTGATCCACACATTTTTCCGCCTGTGGCGTGCCTCAGCCGTCTCCACCGCACTAGAGAGCAGCGCCACTTGGGCCTGCAAGGATTCCACCTGTGGTTTGAAAAGGGCCTGTGTAGCCCAAACACTCTCTACCCTTCCCTCTACGGCCGTCAATCTTCCCTGAATAGCCGACAACTCAGTCTTCAGGATAGCAAAGTCCGCACGCCAGACCTCACGCATCCCTCCAATCATCTCCTCAAACATATGCCGAATGTCTGTCATCGTGAATGGCAGGGTGCTGCCACCCACGGCAGAATTAGGAAGGAGCGTAGGGGTCATCTCAGTCCCGTCGAAGTCACATGAGGTCTCAGGGGGTTTGGGTGTAGCCACGGATCTCATACCGCCTGATCCGGCCGCCTTCAGCGCCGCTCCCCCTGTCTTCCGGGGCCTAGTCGAGACGGCTTCCATCAAGGATACATTTTCCTCGTCTGAGGAGCTCCCTGCCGGGGTCAGGTACGTCTGAGTGTCTCCACGGTGCCGTTGCTGGCCATCACCCAGTGACTCCCGTATGTCATGCTGACGGGGGCCCTCCGGCAGCAGGGGCCTTTTCCCCGACCTCTTGCCCATGGGTGGACAGGTAGATGGGCAGCGGGAGTGGGCCAGAAAAGAGCAGCGCAGGAAAGGCTCCAACAAAATGGCCGCAGGATGTAGGCCGCGAAAACAGGCCGTACTCCAGAAAGTGTCCAAACGGCTTGAAAAGTCAACACTTCGGATGTCCTGTGTAAGGGAGCAAGACGGTCAGGGTCTCACTCGTCGGTAATATCACAGCAGCAATCGTAAAGTCGCTAAAAAGCACGAAAAACTGAGTAGTAGCTCGGGAGCTCCTCAAAGTGCGACCACTCTCGCTGCGAGTCAGCTCCGCCCCGTACTCTCCTTTTTTGATTTTTTTCCTAGATCAAAAGTAAAGACGGAGTACAGATTTGGTGATCCAACTGTGTCTGGTGATCCAACAGATTGGTATTTAACTGATATATGCACGATTTTGCGCCATTGATTTTTTTATTTTTTCGATTTTGGTATTTTTAATGGTTCCAAGGTACCTTTTACTTTGTGCTGCAATAGATTAAGAACTAAGACAAAAACTGTTTACTATTATGGAAGTTAGACTCTAAAGGGTCAATTCATCTTTAGATCCTTTGCTTTTTGTCACATTTCACCAAAAATATGGTGAATTCTAGACATGTGCATGTCCAAATTTTCATTTTGTTCAGTTTCGGATTTTTTTATTACGGTCTGTTTTAGTTTTGGATCGATTCATTAAGGTATTTTGGACTGATTCATTAATTCAGACGATCTGTATTTCATTTTCAGATCGATTTGTTTTTCGTTTTTATTAGTCATTTCATGTTACAGATCCATTCGTATTTCATTTTTTTCACCAATTTCGTTTTTATTTTGTATTTTAGAAGGATTAAAAACAAAAAGAAAAATATACGGGGGACCCTTTCCTTGCTGCTGAAACCTATTCAGCACCATGGAGAGCAGAAATTAACCCTTTGCTGGGATATAAACTGGGCCCTGTGAGATGCCAGTAACCCATTGCATTGTTTTGAATTGCATTGATTTTTTTTTCTTCGTCTCTGGTCAATTTCGTTTTGTTTTTTCGTTACTGCGATTCGTTTTTTTGGACCGATTTGGAATTTCGGATTGCAGATTTTCGTTTTCGGAAATGCTTCCAAAAACAAAAAATTGGTGGATTTTTGTCCTAATTTCAATTCGGATGAAATGAAACGCACATGTCTAGTGAATTCCCTATTTAGCGAATGGTCACTGTAGTTTGCAAAAATTGAAGTCGCTGAATCAGTTATCGGACGTCAGCAAAAAACGTGAAGTGCAAATAAAATTGAATGTATCAGGTTAATACAACATACAAAGGTATCATCGCACCACATTACTCTGGAATTTTCAAATCTTAGTTTTTTCCAGTGGTATGATTTAGTGGCGAAAATTATTAGTGCCCCCAGTTTTGACTGTGGTATCTATGTGTCCCCTATATATTGTTCCTAGAGTCGCCACTGACCTAACGTACCCATAGAAATCTTATTAGTGCTCTAAGTTAAGCTGTGTTTTGTTTTAAGTCTCATTTCAGGAACGGTTTACAGATTTTGTTTAGGTCTTGTTTTATGTAAACCCGCCATTAAAAACTTTTCTAACCTAGTTCTGTCTTTGGCTCTAGAGGATTCACGTGTCTCCCATATAGCTTGGGTTTCCTCATTACTGTAGAGTTTACCATTTGGGATATTTTAGCTTTATTTGGTGAGGCTCCCGGATTGGGGCAGTATACAGTTAAGTGTTTTTTGAAATGCCCCACTAGTCTTGTGGTGGCAGCCCATCTTCAAGGGTTAAGTAGGCATAACTTGTGGCCCCGAGAGGGTAGAGTTAGCAAGTACGGAGGCTTGGAGCTGTTAGAGCCTTGTACACTCTCCACACGTGACATCTGAATGGGAGGTCCTCACATTTTATTCATACGCTTCTTTGTCTATCCAGATGGCAGGCAGTTTGTTTAAAAGCAAAATGTTTTCAACAGTGTACAAGAAGTAGGATTCCCATCTCAGAGGTCACAGACTGAATTTTTTCTATTTATGGAAGAGAAGACAAGTAGAATCCATAGGATTTGATGATTAAAAAGAAATAAAAATGCCATTCTGGGTTTCTGATACCGAAAATGCCATAAGCTTTTACAATTTACTGTTTTAGGCTACGATCAATGCCAATAGACCAATCATGGCCACTTTTCTCATGTGTGATACCATGAATGACTATTCATAAGCAGTAACATTTAGACTTTTTAATTTCATTTTCTGTGATTTCTACATGTTTTTCTTAACTTAAGGGAGCACCTAGTTTGTGTGCCCCCCCAACACTAGTGTATAAAAAGGAAAACCAGTAACCCCTAGAACCCAGGCAGGTAAACCCATATGCAGACACCACCACCATACAAGGCCTAACCCGCTCCGTTTGTATTGGCCTCACACCAATGAGGCTTTGGGGTATTGAATAGGGATGTTTGGTTTGACTTTGAAAGTTCGAGTTCGAACTCGAACACGAACCGAACTCAATGCAAG
>RXON01003648.1:0-33191 GCA_009667805.1 Leptobrachium leishanense
AGGAGCAGCCTGGATGATTGGCACCCGACCAGCCAGCGATACCGCCGGGTGTCTCTCCCCCTCCTGAGACCCCCGAGGCGCAGAGGATGTGACACAACCTTTCTAGATGGTTTCCTCCTGTACTGGTTTGTCAATTGTTGTTCAATGTATTGTAACCCTGTCTATATTGTGACCATTGTACAGCGCTGCGGAATATGCTGGAGCTATATAAATAAGGAATAATAAACACAATATATAATGGCACACCTCTGGGAATGGTTAGAAAACAAAAGGAGCCTCCCCCATAATTGTCTATAAAAATAGCAGATATCTGGTCCAAACACGAAACAAGGGGTGTGTGGCCTGACCGAGGTTAATTAGGCAGGCGTGTGAGAGCTGAACTCTGCACCTGACACCCGGCTAAATGTGGAGATCACACTTGAATCTTTAGTCCTGCGGGACCGCTGACCCGGAGAGCACCGATCTCTCCCTATCGAAGTGGGAAGAAGTCTGTGGTGGGCCCGATTTTTTTCATATCGAAGGGCCCAAAGCGCGAGGACGGAGTGAATGCGCAAGATGGCGGCAGCTCCTCCTCACCATTTCCTAGCGCTGCCGATGCCTGCTCCTTGGCTTAGATGCATTTATGGCTCTGCTGGAACCCATGCTCTCAAACACGCTGACATCCCGGCTAGACGCCATCACTGCAGACATTCGGCGGGACATCTGAGACATTGGGGAGCACACTGACAGGCTGGACAAGAAGATGGCAAACCTTGCCGGGGGGCACAATGGTATGGCAGGGAAGGTGGAGGACCTAGAGACAACTCCAGGAGACACAAAATAAAATCACAGACGTAGAGGACACGTCACGCAGCAACAACTTGAAGATACGAGGTATTCCCGATTTGGTGAATGTACCCCAACTCACAATCTATGTCACGGAACTCTTTCAGTGTTACCTTCTGAATGCCATGCCTGATTCACTCTTATTTGACCACAAACACTGACTACCGAGGCCACCGTCAGCCCCTGAGGGATGTCCTGCTTCGTTTTCATTATTTTAAGCCAGAGGGGACATATTGTGAGCTGTACGAAAGCCTGACACACTTCCACCGGAATATGAACAGCTAGCGATTTTCCCTGACCTCTCCATGCCACCCTTCAGCTGTGCCGTAACTACCGCCAGGTCACAACGTTGCTCCAGGACCGTAACATCAACTATCGTTGGGGATTTTCCACTAAGCTTTTGATTTCCCACCAGGGTACTTTCCACGTCGTGACCACAGTGGCTGATGGTCTGCAACTCCTCCGTGAATGGGGTATGGAGCCTTGCACCGCCTTACCTTATCACACGGGCACTTCGTAATGCCTCGACCCTGAATGGCGCAAGAAATGACAATATCTGTGAGATCCAGTTTTCTTTTCTCTCTCTTTGACCGCTGGCGTACTGTGGGGGTCGGTACCCCACCGGGGCTTTTGGTGGGAGACATTTCCTAGCCTGGTACTGTACTAAGTCACAAGTTTGAGTTAGTTTGTAGTCTGTGCCCGTGAGACATTAATGCACTAGAGCAGGGATGGCAAACCTTCTTGAGTCCGAGTGCCCAAACTGGATCGCTGAACCAACTTATGCGTTTCAAAGTGCCAACCCCACAATTAGACCTGAATACTGATTTATTTTAGAAAAACACTTCATACGACTGTTTGAACTAATTATGTGCTTAAGTCTTATAAGAAAAATACAGTATAAGAAGATGAATTTATTTGCCCCCTGCTCACACATGGATATATTTTCCCCCAGCTCACACATGGATATATTTGCCCCCAGCTCACATTTATATATTGCCCCCAGCTCATACATGGGTATATTTGCCCCCAGCTCACACATGGATATGGCTTTTGCCCAGGCCAGGGGTCAGCAACCATGGCTCCCTGATGTTTTGGGAACTACATTTCCCATGTGGCTCAGTCAGCCTAATGGATGACTGAGCATCTTGGGAGATGTAGTTCCCAAAACATCAGGGAGCCAAGTTTGCTGACCCCTGGCCGACCACCAGGAGCTAAACCTGAAATGTTAACCCCCAGGAAACCAAGTAAAAACTCAGGCAGCAAGTCCCAAAGAATTGGGGACAGTTACCAACTATTCATTCAACGACAGCACATTAACCCATTTCCTGCCAGAAAGCTCCATATCAGTCCTTGTGGTCAGGGGGTGATTGTCACACAGGGGCTTCTTATAGACTAAGCATCGTCTTATTCCCATGGCTGGGAGACATTTCATTCCTGAATTCACACACATCATTATACAGCGGATACAGCTTATAATCAGCAATATATGGATTTACTTACAAGAAGCCGCTCACTCCCAGGACCCTCAGCCTGGATCTCCTCTCTGGGTTCACCAGGTGGATCTGACGCCTCACAGGGCTCAGGACACAAAGGGGATAAAGGGTTAATGAATGGCCTGATCACAGTGCTGTGTCTCCCTCCCTGTCCCTCAGTGCTGGATCCAGTCACCTCACAGCTCAGTGTCCGCCATTCCCCTCCCCCAGCACCACGTGAGCCCTGCAGCCAATCACATGAGCTGTCATGTTATCAAAGCGCGCCCTCCCCCTGTGTTGCTGCAGGGGATGGTGTGTGTGAGAAGCTGAGCGGCAAACCTGAAAAAAAGGTAAAGGATCCAAAACCATCTCATAACCCCCCCCCCTGAATATTACACACATACAGCACACACCGTTATATACACAGCGTGCGCACACATACAGCACACACCGTTATATACAGGGCACGCACACACATACAGCACACACCGTTATATACAGAGCACGCGCACACATACAGCACACACCGTTATATACAGAGCACGCACGCACATACAGCACACACCGTTATATACAGAGCACGCACATACAGCACACACTGTTATATACAGAGCACGCGCACACATACAGCACACACCGTTATATACACAGCGTGCGCACACATACAGCACACACTGTTATATACAGAGCACGCGCACACATACAGCACACACCGTTATATACACAGCGTGCGCACACATACAGCACACACCGTTATATACACAGCGCGCGCACACATACAGCACACACCGTTATATACAGAGCATGCACGCACATACAGCACACACCGTTATATACAGAGCACGCACATACAGCACACACCGTTATATACAGAGCGCGCACATACAGCACACACCGTTATTACAGAGCACGCACATACAGCACACACCGTTATATACAGAGCGCGCACATACAGCACACACCGTTATATACACAGCGTGCGCACACATACAGCACACACCGTTATATACAGAGCATGCACGCACATACAGCACACACCGTTATATACAGAGCATGCACGCACATACAGCACACACCGTTATATACAGAGCACGCACATACAGCACACACCGTTATATACACAGCGTGCGCACACATACAGCACACACCGTTATATACAGAGCATGCACGCACATACAGCACACACCGTTATATACAGAGCACGCACATACAGCACACACCGTTATATACACAGCGTGCGCACACATACAGCACACACCTTTATATACAGAGCACACACACATACAGCACACACCGTTATATACAGAGCACACACACATACAGCACACACCGTTATATACAGAGCACGCACATACAGCACACACCGTTATATACAGAGCACGCACATACAGCACACACCGTTATATACAGAGCACGCACATACAGCACACACCGTTATATACAGAGCACGCACATACAGCACACACCGTTATATACAGAGCACGCACATACAGCACACACCGTTATATACACAGCGTGCGCACACATACAGTTTTTTCAGCAGATTCAGCACATTTCATTACTATGGAGTCTATTCACAAAGCCCCGAAATAATAGAGTTTAAATTTCTGTGTATTTCAGCTCAATTCAGTGATTTACATTTTGTTGAAATTTCAGTGACTTCACCATTTATCGAATGTTCATCGTATTTCGCCGAAAATGGAGTCGCTGAAGCAGTTACCGGACATTGGCAAATAGTGACGAATTGGCCTTGGTGAATTACGCAGAATGGGAAGAAAATTTGTCAAATCAATAAAAATGTGTCTAAATAAGAAAAAGGTTCTTTAAAAAATAATGAAAAGGTCTATTACAGAAAAATAATATTTATAAAAAAATTAAACTAAAATGTCTTTAAGACCATTATTTTTATTTATTTTAAAGAAAAGCTATTCCATTTATTCCATTGAAACCTAATGGGATTCTAAATGTTATGAAAAGTAGTCCATAAGAACTACAGAGTCAATGCCAGCATGATAGGATTAAACCTTCAATTAGCAACGAGAAAAAAGCAATGTGGCAAAAAATATATTCGCTGCCAACTGGTTTGCCAATGCCACCTTTGCTGGTATCAAAAAAATATTAGACATACAATACAAATATCATTTATTAAGTCCTTCTAAAATAGACATTATATAAAAATACAAAAAAGAGAGAAGTGCGGGCGCTAGAATAATATTTAATACACCTCCCTACTCCCAACTAAGTGTTATGGGGAGGGAGGGGGCAAAGTAGATTAATTTGATATACTGCTTCCCTGGACAAGCAAGTACAATAGAAGTACTCCTCAAACACTTTGTACCACAAATATTCCAAAAATGACAAAAAAACAGCGCAGAATAGGAAGTATGTGATCATCAATTTCACAAATCAGAATTAATAGTCACTTATCGTCACTGTTGAAACGGAGTGTGGGAAAGCGAATATCCACTGTCCAAGCGCAGATTCAGCGAATAACTGAAGAGAGTCAACGAGGAAAAAAAGGTCCCAAAGCAGTATCCACACTTTTCTTGGGCAAGGTTTCCTCCAGGTGTTCTATCTCATCCGCAGTGGGGTTAACTCGAAGACAAAAAAGTGACCGCGCTTACATAGCGCAATAAGTCTTTACAGTGTTAAATAGTAACAAAACAGCTTGGCAAAAGCTTGGACAGTGGATATTCCCTTTCCCACACTCCGTTTCAACAGTGACGATAAGGGACTATGAATTCTGATTTGTGAAATTGATGATCACGTATTTCCTATTTTGCGCAGTTTTTTTGTCATTTTTGGAATATTTGTGGTACAAAGTGTTTGAGGAGTACTTCTATTGTACTTGCTTGTCCAGTGAAGCAGCATATCAAATTAATCTACTTTGCCCCCTCCCTCCCCATAATACTTAGTAGGGAGTAGGTGCACTTCTCTCTTTTTTTGTATATTGACATAGAAAGTACTCTAGAGTGCATAGGCTGCTTGCTAACATGGAGTTTCGGAATAATTTTGGTAGATACCATGACCAACTATTTGAAGATGGAGGAGAGGGGATGGGAGTTGTGAAGTCCCCTGACCAGGCACAGACGATGCGGGAACTGGAGAGAGATTTAAAAAAGGAGATTAGAAATAAATGGGAAATTATTACACTTGGGAAATATATAAAGGAAAATCTGGCTTCCGTCCCCTTCAATCAACTGAAACTGCCCTCACCAAAGTCACCAACGACCTCCTAACTGCTAAAAAACACGGCCACTATTCTATTCTCATCCTGCTCGACCTCTCGGCTGCTTTTGACACTGTTGACCACCCCCTCCTTCTACAGACCCTCAACTCTCTGGGTCTCGGTGACACAGCACTCGCTTGGGTCGAATCCTATTTATCCAACAGGTCCTTCTGTGTGTCCTTTGCTGGAAACTCCTCCTCCTCATTGCCTCTATCTGTTGGTGTACCTCAAGGCTCTGTCCTTGGTCCTCTGCTCTTTTCCATCTACACCTCCTCCCTGGGCAAGATCATCAACAGCTTTGGCTTCAATTACCACCTCTACGCTGATGACACTCAGATCTACCTCTCTACCCCTGATCTCTCTCCCCCTGTCCTTTCAAAAGTCAGTGACTGTTTATCTGGCATCTCCTCCTGGATGGCCTCCCACCACCTAAAGATCAACATGTCAAAGACTGAACTCCTACTTATTCCTCCCTCCAATGCCTCCCCACCTCCTGACTTCTCTATCACGGTGGAGGGTATCACCATTTCCCCATCAAACCAAGTTTGCTGTCTTGGAGTTACACTTGACTCTGCTCTTTCCTTCATCCCCCACATCAAGTCTCTTTCTCCCTCCTGCCGATACCAACTGCGTAATATTTCCCGAATTCGGCCATTTCTTACCGCTGTCACCACAAAACAACTCATACACGCCCTGGTAATCTCCCGACTCGACTATTGCAATAATCTCTTATCTGGCCTCCCTCTGTCCCGCCTCTCCCCCCTACAATCCATCCTGAACGCCTCCGCCAGGCTAATTCACCTCACCCGCTGCTCTGTCTCTGCCGCTCCCCTCTGCGAGTCCCTTCACTGGCTCCCCATCCACTGCAGAATTAAGTTCAAAATCCTTATCCTTACCTACAAAACCCTCACTAACTCAGCTCCCCACTCCCTGTCCTCACTAATCACCAAATACACCCCGGCCCGCTCCCTAAGGTCAAACAGTGACCTGCGCCTAGCTTCTCCCCGCATCACCTCTTCCCATGATAGACTGCAGGATTTCTCACGTGCAGCCCCCACTCTCTGGAACGCTCTCCCTCGTACTGTCAGACTTTCCCCTAACTTCTCTTCCTTCAAACGCTCCCTTAAAACATTCCTATTTAGGGAAGCCTACCACCCAACTCACTGACGCAACCATCAATCACTCTCACCTTACAGTCCTCTCCTCCTGTTTCCAACCCCAACCCTCCTAGATTGTGAGTTCCTACGGGAATAGGGCCCTCATCTCCTCCTGTACTGTTTGTCAAATGTTGTTCAATGTATTGTAACCCTGTCTATACTGTGCTTATTGTACAGCGCTGCGGAATATGCTGGCGCTTTATAAATAAAGAATAATAATAATGGTCCCGAGGGGCCTGAGATTTATGAAAATACTAGCAGGAGATAAGGATGATGAAATCTTCCAGAAAAGATGGGAGAAAATGTTACAGAGATTTTCTATCCATAGCATGAAGGTAATCCTTGAGAGGAGCAATGAGATACTTGTGGATCTAAATCAAAATATAGAATTGAAACACGCAGAACTTAAAGAGCTGGCCCCTGAGAGCAAGAACAAGAGCTGAAGTCATACATGTTACGAATAGAAAAGGATCTGGAAAAGTTAGATAGTGAGATCAGAGAGAGGAAAAGAAAGAAATATCAGAGCGATTTGATGGATTATAAAAAAGGAGATGTATGGAAACAAGGTAGACCAATAGACAATGGGCAGGATGTCCATCAAAACATAACTGGACACCAGACGAGACCCAGCAGATCGACATTCCAAAAGGAGTACCATCAAAGAACGCCACAACCCCAGAGACAAAGGAGGAGAAGTAACAGACGACCATCTGTGAACTTCCAAAATGTAACACAAACTATGAAAATAGAAATAATGGGGGATATGATGGCAGAGGGAATGATGGCAGATTGAGGAATGTTAATCAGACCTACCAGAATTCACAAGGGACACAGCATTCCCGAAATGAAGAGAGGAATGAGGTTTTTCACCAAACCAGCCTCAGACAAGACAGACCCACTATCAATTTAAAGAGAGGGTGGTCTCCCGGAGGGGGGCCATCGTACGAAGGAGAGGGTGTAGAGCAGGAAAGAGCAGAGAATTACGGAAGAACAGAGGGGTATTCAACTTTACCACTAAGACATTCACTCAAACGCAGCTGAATGTCTTAAGTAAGGGAATGAAGTTTGCTCCTGCCAAGAAACTTGATCATTTCAGCATGTACATTGATATGCAAAAATTTAAGAAAAACTTTATGTTTAAAGAAATATTTTCTTAAAAACCCGGTGACAAGAACAGAACGAATGAGCATTTATACACACAACATTGAAAGAGAAATACCTTTTCTTTCCTAAATCAATGATTTCGCAGGAGATGGCAACTTTTGAAAAGATGGTTATGACGGACATTGAAAAAATGGACCCTACAGCGAAGAAGGACAATCTTACAAGAAAAGAAAGGGAGGCCCTACAACAATTGAAGGAAGACGACGATATTCGGATTCAACCTGCCAATAACAGTCGAGGGGTGGTAGTTATGACTAAGGAATATTACCATCAGGAAGCAATGAGACTTTTGGGAGATACGAGCACGTATAAAGAACTCAATAAAGACCCTACTAAAGAGATCACGACCAAGTTTATGGACTACCTGGACCATGGCTATGGGATCGGAATCCTAAATGACCATGAGTACAAGTATATGAAGACCAGTCATCCAAGAATCCCAACTTTCTATTTCTTGCCTAAGATTCACAAAAATCTAGAACAACCGCCTGGAAGACCAATTGTGTCTAGAATAGGATCAATATCATGCGCTATCTCGGAGTATCTTGATCATCAATTGCAACCTTACGTGGTCAAGACATCAGCTTACTTGAGGGATACAATGCAGATCCTTAAGGCAATTCAAGAAATAGAATGGGGAGATGAATGTTTCCTAGTGACGAGTGACGTACAGACATTGTACAAGCTCATCCCACATGATAAAGGGATAAATGCTACAAAAAAAAATCTAGAGAGGGACAAATTACTTCTACCAGAACAAATAGCATTTATCCTAGACGGTATCCAATTGATCCTAGAGAATAATTATTTTTGGTATGATGACAAATTTTACTTGCAGAACAGAGGAACGGCAATGGGAACCCGCTTCGCACCGGGATACACGAATCTGTTCATGGCAGAGTAGGAGGAATCTTTTTTGACACAATGGCAACAGCACTTGAAGATTTATAAGAGGTACATTGATGATGCATTTTTTATTTGGAAAGAAGAGGAAAGTGAGCTCAAAGAATTCCTGAATATTATTGAAGGAAATAACAGAGGAATTAAACTTACAACCGTTTGGAGCAAAACAGAGGTAACCTTTCTGGATTTGGAGATATATGTAGGACCAGACCAAACTTTGAAGACTAGGACACATTTTAAGAAGGTGGACTGTAATAGTTACATCGAAAGGAACAGTTGTCATTTGTTGCAGTGGTTAGAGAACGTCCCAAAAGGACAATTTTCAAGATTATGAAGAAATTGTATCGATTTAGAAACTTATGATGAACAATCAAACAAACTCCTCAAAGATTTTGAAGAAAAAGGGTATAATAAAAGCGAAAATTAGAAGATGCAAGAGAAGTGAGGAAGATTGAAAGGGAATCCCTCGAGAGAACCTGTACCAATATTATGAATGATAACATTCCATTCATATTTACCTAAAATCCACACAATAGGAATATCAGACGGTCCATCAAGAAATATTGGCCAATTTTACGTCGACCCTATATTAAACAAGGTCTTACATGAGAAACCTAAGATTATTTGCCGTGGAGTGGGGAATTTGAAAATGGAACTCACACAGGGCCAGGGGAAGAAGATGACGAATAATTATTTTGGCATTACGAAAGGGTTCCATAGATGTGGGAATTGTTTGAATTGTAGGAATACAAGAAGTAGGAAAGAAACTATAACAGAGGTCCAGGGAAAAGGAAAAAATATAAAGATTAAGGAAGTAATCACTTGTTTCTCTCGGAATGTGATATACGTGCTCACGTGTTCTTGTGGTCTCAACTACGTAGGTAGGACCACTAGACCACTGTACGTATACAGGAACATGTGAGGAACATCCATAAAGGATTAGAAAGCCACAGTGTACCACTCCATTTTAAACCTAAGCATTCACAGAATCCAGAAGGATTAAGATTCGCAGGTGAGAGAAAGATGACACCATCATGGCGGAGAGGGAATTTTGAAAAAATACTTTGAAAAGAGGAAATGAAGTGGATATACTTGATGGATTCCTTACAGCCTGGTGGTTTAAATATAGACTTCGAATTATGTCACTTTTTGAACGATCGTTAGGTAACCGTGAATTCTAAATATTATAGTTTTATTAGTCACTCTTGGGGACTAGTATAATGAACATTTCTCTTATTTTTAACTCCAGTTCTATTGTCATCATTAATAACTTAGTAGGTAATTTCCATTAGTTTTGTCAGTCTCTTACTATATATAGATTTTATATTCTTATATACGCCCCTTTCTATATTCTATATGGGTATTTCTATGATACAAGATGTATCTGATTCAGTTTATTTTAATTTACTAAGCATATGTTACTTTTATTTTTAATACAAGATGTATCTATTTTATTGCGCTTGATTAAGCTGCTCCTATTTTAAATTATTTTTTGCGCTTGATTTAAGATGCTCATATTTTAAATCTATATTATGGTATATTTCATGTTTTTATTGCAATTTACTATGCTCCATATGTTTAAACATACTGTTCGTATTTATGCTGCCCAATGTTACTGCAATTTGCGCTTTAGATATGGTAGGTGAAGATAGGACCCTTAGGTTCAACAAGTGCCTGTTCGAGAGATCAGATGGACACGTGCGACTTTAGAGAAACCTGTATACGCCGCGAAGGGATGCGTGCAATTAGAATATCCGGCGTATCCAGGAAACGGCAAAGTGCCGTCACCGGAAGTGACGTATCGGAGATTACGGTAGTATGTGAAGTGACGTATTAGAAATTGCGATGTCACCGGATGAGCCTGTCAGACACAACAGACGGGAATTAAGCACTTAGAAGGGCTATAAATAGGGAGAACGGTGCAGGGTCTCCCTCATACTGACTGATGAAGGCCCGTGAGGCCGAAACGCGTCTCAGGTTATTGTTTGTATTTGTAATGTTTTACTTTTAATATAATATTTTATCTATTTTTGATGCTTGAATAAATTATTATGACCCTATTTTTGGATGGAGTTCAATTTGTGAGCCTTGCCACTTGGATGAGCCTGTAGAAGGGCCTTTCAGGTGTTTTGCCTTTAAAAGAACACCCATGTCCCATGCCAGATAAATGAGCCTAAAAATCAACAGGCTCCAACCTCGATGAGTGTTTCCTTGACTGTGTTTTGTTACTATTTAACACTGTAAAGACTTATTGCGCTATGTAAGCGCTGTCATTTTTTTGTCTTCGAGTTAACCCCACTGCGGATGGGATAGAACACCTGGAGGAAACATTGCCCAAGAAAAGTGTGGATACTGCTTTGGGACCTCCTTTTTCCTCGTTGACTCTCTTCAGTTATTTGCTGAATCTGCGCTTGGACAGTGGATATATAAAAATACATTGCTAGTAACTGTAGTGTTCTGGATAATACGAGACACCCAACTCCCCCCCATTGGCAGCCAGCGCAACTACACCACAGTAACCATGTGTAAAGTGTGCAAAACAGGCTGGTAAATTTGTAAATAAGTCACCATCGATGAGATATCTATATGATATAGGTGTTCAGGGTATAGTGCAAGTGCAGATAATATAATACCCATGAATTGGGAAGAGACTAACGAACTTGGCGGTAACCTAGTATGAATATACTCCACTAGATAGACGCTCTGGACGAAGCCGCGATAGTTAGCGGCGAAACGCACGTCAGCGTTTCTTTGGTGATGCCATTTTGGTTTTAACAGGTTTCACTTTGCCAACCAGACTAAGTTCTTTTGGTATTTGACCCTGATTTGGTATGTTCCGGTATTGTATGTCTAATATTTTTTTATATCAGCAAAGGTGGCATTGGCAAGCCAGTTGGCAGCGAATATATTTTTTGCCACATTGCTTTTTTCTTTTTTCGTTACCTATGGGATTCGCCCGTTTAAACCTGTCGAATTAAAACATTGAAATCAGGGAATGTCGTTAAAATTTCGCCACGATTCAGGGTTCTGTGAATAGATGGATCATTAGTTCTCTATGGGGCAATTTCGGTGCCGGTGAATTGCACCGTATTTCGTCGTCAGTTTGCCTGTTTTTGGTGAATTGACTTTAGTGAAAAGACAAATTGCCCCGAAATCGCAGATCTGGTGAAATTCTGTTTGGTGGTAAATTCAGAGCTTGGTGAATAACCCTGTAACAAAAAGTGTCAAAGTGTAAATCTTCATTCGAATTTCAACCATTTACAGCCGGGGTCAGCCCCCTTGGCACTCCAGATGTTTTGAAACTACATCTCCCATGAGGCTCAGCTACTCATTAGCTTGGCAACAAAGTCTTGTGGGAAATGTAGTTCCAAAACATCCGGGGCTCTATTCCATAGGTGGTGCTGATGTAATGTTTTATCCCCAATTGAAAACTGTAAATAAAGTCATTCCCTGTTCTGTTATCACCCTGCAAGGAGCTCCGGCTATTGATTGGGTTTGGGTCAGAATCAGTACTCCTTCGGGATACTGACGTCAAGGGGAGCATTCTGCATGTGGGTACGGGTCCCCACGTTACAGTGGGTGGCAGCGCTGGGATCAAATGCTCCTTTCTGTCTCAGCAGAAAAGAACCATTGAATGGTAAAATTAAAATCTGTGTACAAACAAATAAATAGTGCAGTGATAATCAAACACGTGAAAATGTCCACACAAATAAATATCAATAGTCCAGTGGGAAAGCGTGATCGATGAATCAGTAAAAATACTCCTCCTTAAAGTGCAGGTATTCGTGGTCACAATCCTCAATGTCTCTCAAAGAGAAAAGAACAAATACAAAAACTGGTGCAGTATATCGCGTCAATTGCACCCACTTCTCTTGTATTAAAAGACAGAAACTCCCATTTTAAAGAGCCTTAATGGGCCCCGGCTCTAGGTATATTTGCCTTTGGCCAAATAAAGGGTGGCGCTACCTTCTTTGTTGGTGCAGATGCACTTTCACTTTGTTTTCATATTTTGACACATTTCTAGACACTCTTGAACTGACTAAGGAAGGCTACAATAGGCGAAACGCGTCTCAGGATAGAACATGTCTATTGTTTTAGATCTTGTATTTACTTTTTACTACATTGGCCAATTTAAACCCTTCATTGGCCGGCCTGTTTTCACTTAGTGTTCTTGGACCCAGCAGCACTCCAAGACCTGAGGATCGGTGGACCAAGGGGTTTGGGCACCCACCCTAAGGGTGCCTGATGCTATACATTCTGAGCGTACAAAACCTATGAGGCTCCTGGATCAGTGAGTGCTACAGTTTTATGCTATGGGAGGGCTGTCTTCTGCTTTTTTCAAGTGATCTGCACCATGGAGGGCCTTTCGATTGTATGCTGCACAAGCAACCCCACAGAGGGCTTTGGCGGCCCTGGGTTGTTATTTGAAATGCTTACTGCAGAACCAGACTACAGGAGCGAGTCGGAGTGGCAACCAGAGGAAATCAGAGTGTATCGAGAGAGACTGCTGACTCGCTCGGAGGGTCCCTGGCTGCAAGCCAATTTGGACTTTATAAAAGTGTCCAGCAGTGGGAGCTGGAGGTGGCCTAGAAAAAGCTGCTAGATTCTGCCCAGCACAATGCTCTGGAGCCTTTGGTTTGGAATAGAGTTGCAGTATCAGCAACTAGGGAATAGGCCCCTGGACAGACAAGACCCCTGATTTGAAGAGTATAACCTTATTTTTCCACATGTTATCACTCAAACCTTTGTGGTTATTTACTCTATGGGGCTTCATTTGTAAAATATTTCAGAAATGGAGACCCTGTTACTGCATTTTATTAAGGAAATAATTTTAACCAAAGCGTAAAAAATGTAAAACTAATCTGCACCTGCGGAGCCGCTGACCTTTAAGTAAAAGGCGCGTGGTCTGAGTCATTGTCTCAACGTGGAGTGGGTTCCCGCATTGCTTGGTGTATTTGTTCCCGAATCACTGATTCATTGATTCATGTCGCTCTATCATTGACCCGGATTGTATGAGGACCCTGTTTGTTGCTGACTCGGACTGTCTTCTTGACCATTCTTTCTCTGACCAAGCCTGTATGTATGTTATGCCCAGAACAGACTCCGAGTGTATGCTGATTCTTCCCCACACCGACTCTGAGTATGTGTCGAACCTGCATAACGCTGATTTAGAGAATATACTGATCCTGCCTGTTGCCAAGCCAGAGTGTATGAGAATCCTGCCAGTTGCCAATCCGGATTTTTTTATATGACCACACTTATTCTGGCCCCTGTTGTATGAACGTACTGCAAAAGCCTTACTCAGGTTGCTCACCAGCTGTTGGTGAAGTTAACCCTTTTTGCCCCAGTACACACACTCTCTTGAAATCTGCTGTTACTAGGTTATAATCCTTGTTGCTGGTGTGTTTGTTCTCCCTGGCTGGGAGTGATCGGGTTAGCGGTCCCGACCACTCAAGGATCGGAGGGCTTAGAAGTCTGTCCAAAAGGATTCCCACCACGGTTGTCAAGGGTGAGCGGGACAGCGAACGTGACAACATCCTAACGTTCACTGTGGGATAAAGCCCTAAATTCTTCTCTTGTATTTAGTGCATTTCATAGGTCAAATAGGGGTTTATTCAATAAGCGGCGAACTTGCCCCCGAATTACACTGAACCGTGAATTTCCCCATAATGTGCAATTTCGTGGTAGTTCATCTATTCACAAAGCTGTCAATTCACCAAATACAGGCATCTTGACAGTCAAATATGACGCGTTTCACAGCCGTTCAGCATCAGAGAAATTGTTTCATCGAGAAGTAGTGTTTAATCTATTCACAGGACGCCAAAATGTTGGCGAAATGCCCAGATGTTCAGTGATTCAGTTCGACATGTTTAAACAGGCAAAGCTCATAGGGTTCAATGTAAAAAAAATATATAGTTTTTATTTTTTTATTATTCATCCATTTATTATTTTAATTTTCAGAAAAAAACTATCTTTTACTCCGAATTTTTTTAAAGACTTTTTTTTTTATTCTGTAACAGACCGTTTTGTTATTTTTTTTTTTATAGGACTTTATTTCCACGTATTTTTATTGTTTTGAACTATTTTTAAGAAATAGTAAAGTTCCGTTTTTTTATTTGTTTTGGTGGTTTAGCGGGCGGTGGTCAGTTCGGCGGTCTGTGGCAGCTGTCGACAACTTCTACGCACTTTGGGGACACTGTGGTGTTGTCACAGTTCCAGCCCTGATCCCTGTTGGGAGCCGATCCGGGCCGGCTCTTGCCCCTGTCTGGGCCATTTATTCCTCTACCATCGCTCCAGGATTTCCCTGTAGTCTGTCTGGTCTTGAATCACATGACCTGACAGTGCCGGCCTACTTCCTTTATATGGCAGCCTCTCCCATTTCCCTATGCTCTGTTTATAAGGGTCACTTTGCTCCCTGTGGTTCTGCCTATGACTCTGTTTCGGCTTCCAGTATTTGCCTCTGTGATTCTTCCTTTGTATTTTATTGTTCAGTTTATTTTCTGGTTCCTAGTTTCACTTGTCGGTTTGTCTGTCCAGTCACCTTGTCTTTTTTTTCTATGTGTGATATTGATATTCCTGTGTATGACTCTGGCCTGGCTCTTTGACTTTTCTATTCGTGTTAACCCTTGTGCTTCTTGCACTTGATATTTTCCCGTGTGCCGACCTTGGCTTCTATAGTTTGACTTCCCTTTTGGATTCTCCATTCTGTCCTGTATTCTTCTTGGTCGTGTACTGTACTTGGCTTTTCTACTGACTACGTCTCTGGATTTTCCCCTCTTGTTCTGTCTTTGGTTCTGGGTTTCACCCAGCAGTATTGTACCCACCCTTAGAATAGACGGCCATTTAAGGACCGTATTTTAGATTAGGGTTCCCTTTTCTGTGCTGCTGGGTGCCAGTGTATTGTGGTTCTTTCCCTTAACCCTTGCTCTTCCTGTTGTTGGGTTCTGTGCATCTTGTCTCCCTTCCGAGCTGTGTAGTGTCTTCACCTCCTATTCTGCGTGTCAAGCAGCCAGCAGCGCTTCTGCCTAAAAGGGCTATCAACCTGAATAGGGGCTCCACCTCGGATCTCGCCCAGTGCCCCCGTGACAGGTGAATCCTGAGTCAGCAAAATGGAATCAAATAAAAGTGTGCCAAACGAGAAAGCACAGAAACCTCAGTGCTTTCTGAATAACTGCTTATGTTTAATGTCCGAACAATTAGGACATTGGATTGTTTTTATTGTATATAAGAGGAGTAGTGAGAGGGTGGAATATGAATGACTAAGGCCGAGAGCCGAAACGTTGCTATTTTAGCCCCCTTGGACGGTGAATAAAGATTCCTTTTATGGTTACTTTGGCGTGACCCATCGTTTTTTGTGAAAATGCTGAATAACCCCTAGAGTTTCTGGGTTTTTGCCTTTAAATAGTTGGGCAGATCCCGCTGAGAGCCTCTGCATGATTATTTTTTATTAGTATAGTCTACTGATTTTACTCCTTTTGTCCCTCGCTGTGCGCTGCCCCTCCTCTTCGGCTCAGGAACTCACGAACCCGGAAGTCCCTGAAGCTTTTCCATGCAATTTGTGCTCCTATACAACTTGTGTAGCATAGGGAACACAAATTGGGCAGTGCTACGGTCTTAGACACTTTACATACACAAGTTTCAAAGCGCCGGTGCAGAGTGATGGATTAGAGCTGCACGCGCATTCTCAGATCTGAGCCATCGCTGCCTTTCTGAGAACGCTCGCTACAGTGATTGGTCCCATAGGATGACTTTGGCCGCTCTGTGTGACATGACTAATTGATCTGATGCCTGGCTGTCTGGAAATTCAAAATCCCGACTGCTGGTGACGCTGGATGGGGAGGAGGAAACTGAAGCATGACGTATACATATATGAATGATATATTATGAATCTGCCAAAAAAAAGATATATAATATGTCTGGGTCCTACACACATTTTTTACTACATTTTTATTGCTTTAACCTCCTATCGGTTAATTGTTTTTTTTTCCGTTTGGTGAAACTCAACGAGGCCAATTCGGTGCTTTTCACCAACATCTGATAACGGCTTCGGTGATTTCAATTTCTGCAAAATACAGTGAACATACGATGAGTAGTGAATGCATCGTATTTTCGGTGAGATGGAATGGAAATGGGCTGAAATGAAAAGCACTTGTGTTTAACCCTCTGTGTTTTGTTGTTTTATATTTTGCAGATTTAAAGAGACATTCATTTGGTCCTGTTGATAGAAAAGTATTTTGTTCCTGTGGGTTTTATCATTAAAACAAAAAAGGTATTTTGTGCAGCGTTATCAGATTTATATTTAATAGATATGGATTGTCAGACTGGGTGATGTTGCATATTAAATATATCCTGATTTTTATCATCCAACTTTATACTATCTGCTAAATCAGAGCAACCTCTCTAGACAGAGAATTCACCTGGTGTAGGTTAAAATCTCATTTCTATATGTCTCCATGTAAGACCATTGTACCTTCTAGTAGGAGGTGAGGGACTCTGGCTTCAAGAAATGTTTACCTTTAATCGTAAAGAAATCCCTGGAAACCCATGCCAGCATAAAGGGAATTTTGACATGCCTGCGTTTTTGTTTGGTGACAGTGTAAATTATCCCCCCCCCCCCCCAGGAGACAGAAAAGTCCTAAAATGTCTTCAGGAATTACTCTTCAAGAACCAATGCCATGTGTTGAGGAAAACCTTCTGTCAGAAGAGCAAGAAGAAATAATAATCAAGGATGAAACTTTACACTCCTCAGAAAATCCAAAAGAACCAGAGAATCCAGGACTGTCATCTTGAACATTTCTGTGCCCTGACAGTGAGAAATGTTTTAGCACAAATGCAAGTCTTCATAAACACAGAGTTCACGTAGGAAAGAAGTCGTTTGCATGTTCTGAATGTGTGAAATGTTTTAGAGCAAAAAGTGAGCTTACTAAGCATGTGAGAATTCATACAGGAGAGAAGCTGTTTGCATGTTCTGAATGTGGGAAATGTTTTATTGCGAACAGTGATCTTACTGTACAGGAGAGAAGCCGTTTGCATGTTCTGAATGTGGAAAATGTTTTAGAACAGCGAGTGATCTTGCTAAACATGAGACCATTCATACAGGAGAGAAGCCGTTTGCATGTTCTGAATGTGGGAAATGTTTTGGATCAAAGAATACTCTTACTGCACATGTGAGGACTCACACAGGAGAGAAGCCACCTGTTTTAAAACAGTTCTCCAGATGTACAGAAACATTCTGCTTTGTTTAATATAGTTTATGTAGGAGAGAAGCTGTTTGGTCTGATTGGGGAAAGATGTTTCAGAGCAATAGATGGTTACATTCCATGATATACATGAGAGCATTCATACAGGAGACACATTGGTAGAGATATGTATGTTTAAGATCATCTCATGGTATCATTCAGGAGAGAAACCCTTTGCATGTCCTGAATCTGGGAAATGCAGCGCCTAAGAGACGCACAAGCTTACACACAGCTGATGCGCAGTTTGTGTGTCCTGAGAGGGTGAAATGTTTCAGAACCAATGGTGGACGTTCTCTCCATGAGAGGTCATACATGAATGGTATGTGCTCAGTACGGGAGATGGCTTTGCAGAACGTTACTGTGTTTTTAAACGTGAATGAACTTGCCCCGATAAGAAACAACGTGCAAAATAATTTACCTCTAAATCAAATCTATATCGACACATTATCTCATAGGGGAGCTGTCATGATTCCTCCTAGGGTCTATTGTGCTGGTCCCTATACCAGTGGTGTATTTAGGTTTTGTGCTGCCCTAGGCCTGACTAAACTCGTGCACCCCCCAATTTAAATGTGACACACCCCTTTCTGTCAAGGTCACGCCTCTTGCTGGTTAAACCCCACCCTTCCTCTTTAGGCTCCACCTTTTCCTCTGAGCTCCGCCTCTTCCTCCCTGTATATTAAAAGTGGATACCAAGTGCCTACTTGTATGTTTTCTATACCATTTCAAATGTATATATTGAGATAAATAAAATTATGAAATGTTTAAATTCAAACATTTTTACAAAGATCAGCCAATGCATGTCATGTATACTGGATCTCAGCCGATCTAATTGGTTGAACAATAAAAGCCACAGAAATGTGCACTGTGTATGAGCGTATCACAAAGCTGCACAGCAATAAAAGCCACAGAAATGTGCACTGTGTATGTGCGAATTACAGAGCTGCACAGAAATAACTCATTTCATTCCAAACGCCCCCTCTTTTATTTTCACCCCAACCCCCCCAACTCTTCTCATTTCATTGAACACCCCCTCTTCATTTAATTAAACACCCCCACTCTTCATTTCATTAAACCAAACCCCCAACTTTTAATTTTATTAAAGCCCCCACCTCTTTTTACTCCACCCCCCCCACTCTTCATTTCATTAAAGCCCCTACCTCTTTTCATTACCCCACCTCTTTTCTTTTCACGCCACCCCCCCACTCTTCATGTCATTAACCACACCCCCCACTCAAACACCCCCCACTCATGTCATTAAGCACCCCCCACACTCATCTCAATAACCCCCCACTCAGGGACGGATCCAGACACAGGTTTCGGGGGGGGGGCATTCTACCAGTTTTGGCCAAGAGCTGGTGTTGGGTTCGCAGTGACAGGCAGATATATTTGCCCCAGCTCACACATGTACTGTATATATTGCCCCAGCTCACGCATGTATATAGTGCCCCAGATCACGTGTACAGTCAGGTCCAGAAATATTGGGACATCGACACAATTCTAACATCTTTGGCTCTATACACCACCACAATGGAGTTGGAATGAAACAAACACAATGTGCTTTAACTGCAGACTGTCAGCTTTAATTTGAGGGTATGTACATCAAACTCAGGTGAACGGTGTAGGACTTACAGAAGTTTGCAGATGTGCCTCCCACTTGTTAAGGGACCAAAAGTAATGGGACAATTGGCTTCTCAGCTGGTCCATGGCCAGGTGTGTGATATTCCCTCATTACCCCAATCACAATGTGCAGATAAAAGGCCCAGAGTTCATTTTAAGTGTGCTATTTGCATTTGGAATCTGTTGCTATCAACTCTCGAGATCCAAAGAGCTGTCACCATCAGTGAAGCAAGCCATCATTAGGCTGAAGAAACAAAACAAACCCATCAGAAAGATAGCAAGAACATTAGGCGTGGCCAAAACAACTGTTTGGAACATTCTCAAAAAGAAGGAATGCATCGGTGAGCTCAGCAACCCCAAAAGACCCGGGAGACCACGGAAAACAACTGTGGTGGATGAATGAACAATTCTTTCCCTGGTGAAGAAAACACCCTTCACAACAGTTGGCCAGATCAAGAACACTCTCCAGGAGGTAGGTGTATGTGTGTCAAAGTCAAAAATCAAGAGAAGACTTCACCAGAGTAAATACAGAGGGTTCACCACAAGATGTAAACCATTGGTGAGCCTCAAAAACAGGAAGGCCAGCTTAGAGTTTGCCAAACAACACCTAACAAAGCCTTCACAGTTCTGGAACAAGATCCTATGGACGGATGAGACCAAGATCAACTTTTACCAGAGTGATGGGAAGAGAAGAGTATAGAGAAGGAAAGGAACTGCTCATGATCCTAAGCATACCACCTCATCAGTGAAGCATGGTGGTGGTAGTGTCATGGCGTGGGCATGTATGGCTGCCAATGGAACTCGTTCTCTTGTATTTATTGATGATGTGACTGCTGACAAAAGCAGCAGGATGAATTCTGAAGTGTTTCGGGCAATATTATCTGTTCACATTTCAGCCAAATGCTGCAGAACTCATTGTCCATCTGCACTGTGAAGCGCCGTCCAATGACCCAAAGCATACTGCAAAAACAACCAAAGAGTTTTTGAAGGGACAGAAGTGGAATGTTATGCAATGGCCAAGTCAATCACCTGACCTGAATCCCATTGAGCATGCATTTCACTTGCTGAAGACAAAACTGAAGGGAAAATGCCCCAAGAACAAGCAGGAACTGAAGACAGTTGCAGTAGAGGCCTGGCAGAGCATCACTAGGGATGAAACCCAGCATTCACCTGAGTTGGATGTACATTCCCTCAAATTAAAGCTGACAGTCTGCAGTTAAAGCACATTGTGTTTGTTTCATTCCAACTCCATTGTGGTGGTGTATAGAGCCAAAGATGTTAGAATTGTGTCGATGTCCCAATATTTCTGGACCTGACTGTATATAGTGCCCCAGCTCACATGTGTATAGTGCCCCCAGCTCACGCATGTATATAGTGCCCCCAGCTCACACATGTATATAGTGCCTCCAGCTCACACATGTATATAGTGCTCACAGCTCACACATGTATATAGTGCTCACAGCTCACACATGTATATAGTGCCCACAGCTCACACATGTATATAGTGCCCACAGCTCACACATGTATATAGTGTCTCTAGCTCACACATGTATATAGTGTCCCCAGCTCACACATGTATATAGTGCCCCCAGCTCACACATGTATATAGTGCCCCCAGCTCACACATGTATATAGTGCTTCCAGCTCACGCATGTATATAGTGGTCACAGCTCACACATGTATTTGTATATAGTGCCGCCAGCTCACACATGTGTATAGTGCACCAGCTCACAACACTCAAACACTCATTTCGTGGAAGTGCGCCCCCGCCCCCCCCCCCAGTTCAAGTCTGGGTCCTGAGTGGCACGGCACCTCATCTCCTCAGACGGCATCTGCGTGAAGTGAGCGCTGGGAGGAAGTGACGTTATATCACTTCCTCCAAGCGCACACTTCCTCCCTGCAGCAGTCAGAGGCAGTGGTCAGCGGCCGGTGAAAAACTGAAGTGGCTAGGTAAATATATCACAGATACAAAACCTTTGGTTAGCCTTGTGGTTACTGTTTCACCATATAGACATAAGTAACTTAGTCAAAGAATAGGAAACAAGGTGCAATACATGATATGTGACAACTCTATGTGCAGACACAACTCAATCTGTAGATACAAATGTTAACCCTTTCCTTCACACAGCACTTCACTGATTGTTTGCATCGCCGTGTCAGTTAATGAGCTCAGGCTGCTCAGCAGAGCGAGGAATAATCCACTTTCTGCCTTTTATAAAGAAGAGCAAAGGTTTTTTTTCAGTAATCTGGCATTCAGATCGGTGCTCTTCAGCAGACTTTGGGGAGCCTGGACTATCCCTGGGATGCCTCTGGGCCACTTTGGTCTCTAGGGGGGCCTCCTGGGGTCTCTAGGGGGCCACTCGTGCCTCTCTGTGGCCTCTCTGCTGAGGTCTCTGGGGCGTCTGCGCCGGTGTTTCTGGGGCTTCTGGGTACCATTGTCTCTGGGGCCTCTCTAAGTGCCTACATGAATTTTCACACATGGATGGAAGCAAAAGCAGTGCACGTTGCGTCACTCACGTTAGAGTAGCATCGCTTTGCTTGATCCCCAGGCCGGCCCGTTATCCTGGTCATCTGTGTGATGGCCCCCTATATCCATCCAACTAGCTGTTTGCACCGCCACCAGTATCAGTGTTTCAAGTCAGGACAGGAGGCTGCTCTCCAGAGGAAAAATCATTGGTCCATGTGCTGCTGCGTGGCAGTCAGGGTGTGGCCAGATGAGAACCGCCGGCACCAAGACGACGACGTGGTGGGCACATGTTCATCATGCCCTCTCTGACATCAGAGGTGCCATCTTGGATTCTCTAGCAGCTGGGCCTAAAAAAAACCCCATAGATGCCACCTGCCAGCCAGAATATGTAACGCAGGCACTGCAGCACAAAAAAATTATTGCGCTGCCTGCGTGGATGATGCAAATTTGGCAGCCGCGAGGCCCTATAGGTGCGAGGGCGACCACCTAATTTGCCTAATTAAAGAGCTGCCACTGGCCTATGGTATTGATAATATTGCAAATCAATGTGGCTTTAGGTTGAATAACCTAGAGCAGTGGTTTTCAACCCTGGTCCTCAAGTAGCCCTAACAGGCCAGGTTTGCCAGATATTTGAAGCACCGCACAGGGGATGTGATTTGTTGCTCAGTGATTGCAGGATTCTGTCTGCATTTACTCAAGGTAATCCTTATAATCTGGCCTGCTAGAGATGTGCTAAGGAACACATATATTGCGTAGCCCCCAGCTCGGGATAGTCCTGACCCTCCCTTCCCCCGTTTCGCAATGACGTTAGTTGGGAATTAACTCCCAAGCTGTCACCTATGGTGGATCTCCCAATCCATGGCAGCTAGGGGTTAATGTTTGGTATCATTGAAACGGCCAGAGCATGTGAAATGTAAAGAAAAAATAATTTAAAAAAATTTAAAAAATAAATGTTTTTTGTTTTCTTAATGCAGCAATATTGCTCCCATTTTAATTATGTGAATAATGATGCTGCACTAACAATTGTTTCTATGGGGGCGTTTACTAATAATTACGTAATTTCCCCCCAAAAAAAATTTAACGACTCCCCATTTCTAATTTTTATTAACAAATATACCCCATAGAAAATATAACTGCAAAGGCTTGCATGATAAAATGTGAAAAAAACCCACTTTTCACGCTGTAGATGATTGAAAATTCTAATTTTATTGCATTTTTTGTTATAATATTCAGGCAGGACATGACGTATACATATAATAATAATATATTATGAATCTGCCAGAAAGAACGATATAGAATATGTCTGGGTCATATAATAAAACGTGGCTTCAAATAGCATTTAAACATGATGAGCAAAAGCGGTAAAAATGAGCTCAGCACAGAGGCGTGAAATGGCTCAGCAGCTAAAGGGTTAACGCACTGCAGACAAGCGGAGCCGTGGGTACGTCTTTCTGCCTCTGATTGGCTTCTGCTGCTTCACATGCTGCCTCCGGCCTCCTCCTCCCTGAGCTCCGTCTCTGCTGCTGGTTTCCCAGTAAACCCCTGGTTCCTCTCAGGGCAGATGCTGCTTCCCGGGTGATTTCACCCTCTCCCTCCTGAGACCGCTTTCTTTTTACTCTTCCTGGTGTTAAGCCGCCCCTCCCCCTTTGCTCTCTGTATATCAGTACCAACACCCTGTCCTGTCTGCTCAGGGGTGATTTAAAACCCGGAGGCAAACACACAGGACTGCACAGCAGCCATGAGGTGGCAGAGCTCAGCCGGTCAGGCAGCTGTTAATCCTTTATGTGCTTCATGAGAGTGTTCACTGCAGGCAAAAGGATAATGAACCCCGAACCTACAGAGGTGAAAGAAATGGCCGAAA
The DNA here is from genome assembly GCA_009667805.1 of Leptobrachium leishanense. NCBI lineage: Eukaryota > Metazoa > Chordata > Amphibia > Anura > Megophryidae > Leptobrachium > Leptobrachium leishanense. The sequence goes on from RXON01003648.1 coordinate 23,935, forward strand.
ACTGTGTGTGCAGAGCCCCCCGTGTGCAGAACTGATTTGAAAAAAAGTGACATTGCTATAGTTTTGCTTTGTTCCTTATTTTAAATCTCAATCGATTAATTCCGTGGTTTTATTGTGCTGCTATATTGAGACTGTGATAATAATTAAAAAAGTGATTCTAACTTTAAACAAAAGATTATTATAAAATATAGTGAGAGAAAATTCTTTATTTCTATAACAGTAAAAAAATCAGGAAGCGAGAGGAAAATAAGTGGCATCGCTATAGCTTTCAATCGTGACGTGGAGCTGCAATCGGAGGTCTTCCTCGTGGTGGACACGCTGACTCTGCTTATAGCTGATGAGCCCAAGGCCGTGGATCGCTGTGTGTCCTCGTGCTGCAGAGTAAGGGTTCGGATTTGGGGAGGGAGGCTGAGTGTATCAGATTGATCGCCCGCACGGTATTATCCCTGGCCTCCCTGCCCGGTATGAAACCCGTCTGGTCAGGATGCACCAGCCCAGGTACATAGCGAGCAAGTCTCAAGGCAATGGCTTTTGCAAATAGTTTGATATCCTGGTTAAGCAGCGATATGGGGCGGTAGCTTGCGCAAACATCTGGTTCTTTACCCGGCGTCGGGATGAGGGTGATGGTGGCCGCTAGCATTTGCGGTGGCAGGGAATGCGACCGCTGGATCAGCGTGTTAAAAGCGGCGAGCCACGCCGGGGCAAGGGAGGGGAGGAATACTTTATAATACCGGAGGGAGAGCCCATCCGGTCCAGGAGTTTTGCCTGTCGGTGTGTTTTTTACTGCTTGAGATAGCTCTTCTATTGTGAAAGGTGATTCCACGTTGGCTCGTTGGGGCAAGGATAATTTAGTATGAACATGTTTGCGTATGAATTGGAGCATTGAGGCGGGAGGAGGGGCGCTACCCTCTTCCTGGGGAAGATGGTATAAATGGTCCTGCAGCAGCACGCTCATGTCCCGAGGTAACGTGGCGTGGGATCTTTGGGGTGTGCGGAGTTTGGATATGTACAATTTATGTCTGTGGGATCTAAGAGCGCGGGCCAGTAGCTTCCCGCATTTGTTACCGTGAAAGAGTCTGCGAGTCACTAGAAAAGCTTTCTGCGCTTTAACATTGAGTAGGGATTGGAGTTCAGTCCGGAGCTCCAGGAGGAAAGCGTAGCTCGCGTCGTCTGATTGTGATTTATGTGTTTGCTCTAGTGCATGAATGCGTTGGAGGAGGATCTCAACCGTGGACGTGTAGATTTTCTTTTTCAGCGAGCCTTGTTGTATGAGGTATCCTCTTATCACCGCTTTGTGAGCTTCCCAAATGATCTGAGGTGTGGAGTCTGGTGTAACATTGTCTGTGAAATAATTGTGCAGTAACTGACTGAGTCCCTCTTTGATCAGTGGGTCGGCAAGAAGAGTCTCGTTGAGGCGCCATAACTTTTCTCTGGGCCGTGGCAGGGGCGAGTGGATAGTGATTATCACTGGGTTATGGTCGGATCATGTCATGGGGCCTATAGTCGCTGAATCTAAGAGGCCGAGGTGCCCAAAGGGGAGAATGATGCAGTTAATCCTGGAGTAGGCGTGGTGGGGCGAGCTGTAGTGAGTGTAGTCCCTGGTGGTGGGGTGCAGGGTGCGCCAGCAGTCAACAAGGCGGTGTGTGTGTAAGGTGGATCGTGCTTGCCGGAGCACCGCATGCGGGATACTAGATACTCCTTTGGAGGTGTCTAGGCGGACGTCCAATGGGAGATTAAAGTCTGCTCCCAACACTAGCTGACCTCCAAGAAGGGGTACTAAAGTCGTCAGTATGTAGCGGAGCACGAGGTGTTGTTTCCAGTTCGGGGGTATATAGAGGCAAAAGCGTAGGATTGGTCACCTATTGAGCCCTTGACAAAGGTGTATCGCCCATCCGTATCAAGTTTCAGATCTGTGACAGTAAGTGGGATGTCTCAAGAAATCAATACTGCTGTGCCGCAGACTTTACCAGCCGTGGAATTCCTAAAGTATCCCAGGGGGAAATTCTGGCAAGCAGGCGTGGGGCCCCGTCGTGAGAGAAGTGGGTCTCTTGAATGAGGACCACATCAACGTGATAGGAGCGGAATTCTCTGAGGACTGAGTGCCTTTTCTCTGGGAGATTTAGGCCTTTGGCGTTGACGGTGAGGACTTTAAGGGGGCGGGGAGTGAGGCCATGGAAGTCGAAGAGGGGTGCTAAAGTACAAGCGAATGGGTGACTCGGGGAGGGGTGGGTGGGCAGGGGAGGGTGGGGGTGGTTAGGTGGGGGGAGGGTTCAAAACAATGAGTACGTGCCAAGTGTAAACTATACCCGCGGCGCAGGTGACGGAGGGTAATTACACTATAGAGGAGGGCTATCGCCCAAACAAAGGCACCATCTCGGGAGAGGTAGTAACGAGCACCGAGCGGTGGCACACCAAGGTTCCACAAACAAGATAACAGTATTCAATAAACAGTATAAACACTAAACAATAGGAACGGGGTGACGTATTCGTAGCCAGTCTGCCGGCTCCGTTCAAGTGTGAGAGCCTACAAGAAGCTGGGGATCGTGGACTGCGGAGTCTGCGGCCTTTCGGCCAGTGGCTATAATCATGTCATGTAACACCTCGGGTCTAGGCAATGTACAGTCGTCGGCTCCCACCACTGCTGTAGCCGGTGTGGTTAGAGCCCAGAGCTGCGTGATAAAAGATAAAGGATACGTGTCCAGGTAGTGGAGTCCAACAGCGTATCAGTGCGTCGGACTCAGGCGGGAGGCGAAGACTGGGACCCAAACACTGGTGAGGCATATCGGTGAGGTGCCGGTCTATCACGTCATCATCACAGTGCAGTTCACCTTTCGTACAGGCGGGCCGGTGTTTGTGCGTAAGGCGGTGTAGGCCAAATCAAGAGGCGCAGGGTGGCGTCAGTTGTTTTGGGGTCTGTGTGAGGTTTGCGACGATCATTGGGACATTTGAGCGTTGGCGACGACGGGGAGGAATACATCTCTGAGGTCCGGCCACGTTAAGAGAGTGTCCGGTGGGAGGGAGAGGGCTTCCAGGAAGGCAGGGAGATCCGAGCCAGTGCGAAGCGTAAGGGGACCGTGCTGAGTGCGGACCTGGAGCCCGAATGGGAACAGCCATTTGTATTGGAAGTTTTGTGCCTGGAGGGCTGAGGTAAGTGGTCTCAGCAGGCGCCGTGACTGCAGCGTGGCCGGTGACAGGCCCTGAAACAGTGAGATGCTGGAGTCCTCGAATACAATGGAGCGCGTCTCCTGTGCGGCCGCCATTATGTCTTCTTTAACCATGTGGCGGAGTAAGCAGCAGATCACGTCGCTGGGTGGCGCGTCAGGCAACGTTTGAATTCTATGTCCGTCGAGGGATCCCTGTCCAATAGTTCGTTAAACAATCGAGTGAGTGTGCGGCGCAAATCAGAAGGCGAATTTTCGTTCTCAGGGAGGCCCCTTACTCTGATGTTATTTCTTTGGCCCCTATTCTCAAGGTCTTCCACATGCCTAGCCAGGGCCTGCACAGCATCATGTTGGGTTGCCAGCACCGAATCGTGGGTAGTGGAAATTTTCTGTTGGCGTGCCTGGGACACCTCCACCTGTGAAATCCTGTCCTGTAGGTCGCTAAGGTCTTCGCGCAGGCCTCTGATTTCCGAGAGCAGGGAGGTCTGTAAGCTGGCTGCAGAGTTTGCCAAGTCCTCTCTGGTGGGGAGGGAGCTGAGGAGCATATGGAGGTCTGGCAGGGGGTCCCAGTGCTCACCTGCATGTCCTGGTTCGGATCGGGTTGGGGAGCCGGAAATCAATGCGCCGCGTGCAGCCGCCTTCTTGGATTTTGCCGCCGAGTCCGCGGCCTCCTTGTTAATGGCCAAAAACTGCCTGATGGAGCCCGGGCGAGCGTCAGTCATGCTCTCAGACCGTCCAGGGGTGTGCGGAGGTTTGCGGGTCTTGACCATCGTCGGTTAGATGGTGTGCTGAAGGGTTGGAGCCGGCTCTGGCTGCGGAGCTCTCCATTCACGCGGCCATCTCGCTCAGCGGTCAGGACACGCCCCCTCGTTTTTTATTTTCTTTCATTGAGTAATTAGTGGCTCGCATCTGTTTCCTTTGGATGTGCCTCGTGCTGGCTTATTGCCCCTTTGCGTAGCTATTGTAATTCTTTACTTTTGTCAAATTAAAAAAGAAAATAAAAATTGGGCTTAACGTTCATTATTTACAAGTGACCCTTTATTTCAAATCTCCCTTCTCATTGTAACTCTATGAAAATATACATTGCTACTAAGTATTTTCTTAAAACAAAGCTGACTACGAGTTCAGTGTCACAGAGAGATGGGTATGCCTACCTGTGTCTAGCTATCGGTATATCTACCGCAATATGTATTATATAGGCATATTTATAAATATCTTTAGATACCAGGCCATTTGGCTCAGCTGGCCTCAGAAATCAATGGCTGCGTTTCCAGTCTGCTGAAGGAAACAATTAAGCAGGTTCGTTCGTGACAATTTTCTCTGGAGTCATGAAAGGTGTGAATTAAAGATAACACCTCTTTGGGGTCTACCCAGCAGGCAGAAAGAGCAATTTCTCCTGGCAGGGAGAAGACCCAGACAGAGCGGCACCCCAACCGCATATCAAAGAAGCAATCACATTCTCTGATCACAGAAGGTGGTCTTTGGGAGATGATTGATAGACCAGGGAATTAAGAGTAATGACAAGCCTACCGAGCGTGCTCCAGAGAGGGGAACTCTGGGATATGTAGGGGAGGCTGGGCCATTTGTGGGTGGGTTTTGGAAGGACCAGGAAGTGTATAAATTCTGAAAACGGGCCATGTGCTATGGCTGATCACTTGGGGTGCATTCGAAAGATGACTGATCTGTCCATGCTTCTATCTCCAGGCTCCAGGAGGCACCCATGCTAGCTTACTGATTAGTTCGTCGTAAGTAATGCTCTGTGGTTAACCCTTTTCTTTTATTTGCTGTGTACTGTGTAATTAATTGATTTATTCTATCTATAATTTTTCCTGTAACAAATGCACTGTGATATATATATCTTTGTTTCTATATCCTGAATAAAATAATCTATTTAAGTTCTGCTTCTGGCTGATGAGATCCACGCTAAGAGATTGGAGTAATTGCTGATTGTTGTAAGCTCGGGTAGATAAGAAATTGCGAGTTGCGGTCGTCAGAGACGACAGGGATTGTGGGGTATGCAGTCACTGTCGGAGTCTAGGGTAGGCAGATAGTGCGGTTGCTTAGCCCTGCGTCTCCCGCTGCGACGCACGTAGTGTCCATGAGGACTGGTGGCAGCGTAACTAATAGAATAGGAAAGTGAATCCAGGGATTGTGTGAGACGTAGTCATTACCCGCTTCAGGAGAAGACTTGTACTGCGTTGCAATCCTGGGATCATTGTATCGCGCTCTACGTGCCTGTTGTGAGAGAAAGTGTGCCCGGGACGGTTAGATAAGCGCGCGTGTGGATTGTGGTCCAGGCAGTCATTATCTGGGTCTAGGATAGACAGATAGTGAGAGGCTTAACCGGCGTCTTTCGCGGCATTGCGCGTAGTGGTCTTGACATTCAGCGTCTTCTGAGCAGGCGGAAAACACATTTAGGAGTGGCCAAAAAAAAAATAAAAAAAATCACGTGATCATAGGGAACACGAATGAGTCACAAAACGCTCGTTCTATTGGTTGCCGGATACCATGTGATCCCGGATATTATGGAACTGCCTATAATCACGACACCATAGAACTATGGTGATTACAAATAACACACGATCGGTTGGAATTGGCTCCGTTATCCATGGTAAGGGACTGATGGCAGGCAGGCGCTGATGTGTCCATGTACCGGTTAGCACTAATCAGGCAGTACCCGATATGCATTTAAATGTCACCTTGAATGTTTACTAGGTGACATGGTAACCATCAACACCATAATCGGATTGAGGTACAAAGGTATCTTGAGGCGCTGTGTAGTGTATGGACTTGGTTGGTGTCTAGTCACCGTGCGAGTGTGCTGCCAACTCAGGGGTGGTTGCAGAGCCTTAATGCTGCTACGTGTTAGACAGAAAAGAACTTGTGGGTACCCCTTCGTGCGGCGCTACTCGCGGTTGGGTCTAATTGGAGGAGCAGTGCAATGAGATATGCTCATACATATAGTCAGTATCCTGAATCGAGAACAATAAATGAGGTTTAAACAACTAAAATGTATATACAGTCAATCCCTATTACAGTCCTAAAAAGAGAGGATTCTTATATACAGTAGTGTTAGGTTGATCCGCATTTGGTTCCAGTGCCACCTAGTGCCCAAATGGTGGAATTGTTCTGGAAGTACTGAGTCAGTTTCAGTAGTGAGAAAAAAGAGAAAAGAATGCTTCCTTCTTTTAAAAAATGGTCAGCGTGTATTTCTTATTCGAAGTTTGACAGCCTCTGCTTCTCTTTCCCCTTCAGTGTTCCTCCGAGAGAAAGAGTGATAATATGGGGCGCATCCAGGTCTGTCAGACTGTGCCGTTATAGAGAATGGAAACTTATGCACTTACGTAGGATCTGATGGATGATGCTGAATCCTTGCCAGTATGTCGATGTCCCTCTTGGATTCTGCTCCTTGGTGCTTTTTCCCTTCGAATGGCCTGGTCCAGAATTAACTGTAAAGCTACCTTTTTAGAGGTGCTTTTAGTTGCTGGCGGCGCTTAAGGATAGCAATTTAAGCAACTCCATATGTGAGCTGAGGCGCAATATATCCATATGTGAGCTGAGGCGCAATATATCCATGGGTGAGCTGCTGGGGGCAATATATAATTGTGAACTGGGGCAATATATCCATATGTGAGCTGGGGGCAATATATCCAGAGCTGCTGGGGGCAATATATATCCATGTGTGCTTTCACTGCCTTCGAACAGGCATCGTACTTGCTGGCAGTTGGCAAAAATTTGTGTGAGCATATGAGAGAGCTCCACAGCAATAAACCTCACAGTAATGTGCGCTGTGTGTATGAGCATTCAGTGTTATATGGGAGTACTGATTTAGGAGTAAGAGTAGTTAAAAAAAATCCGTAAAACTCGGGAGGGGGGGTGATACCATAAGTTACCGCACCGGGTGACACCAACCCTAGTGACGCCACTGCTAACGGCACGGTCTGACAGACCTGGATGTGCCCCTAATTGTCACGCTTTCTCTCGGAGGAACACTGAAGGGGAAAAGAGAAGCAGAGGCTGTCAAACTTCGAATACGAAATACACGCTGACCATTTTTTTAAAAGAAGGAAGCATTCTTTTCTCTTCTTTCTCACTACTGAAACTGACTCAGTACTTCCAGAACAATTACACCATTTGGGCACTAGGTGGCACTGGAACCAAATGCGGATCAACCTATCACTACAGACTACTGTATATAAGAATCATCTCTTTTTAGGACTGTAATGGGGATTGACTGTATATACGTTTTAGTTGTTTAAACCTCATTTATTGTTAGATTCAGGATACTAACTATATGTAGGAGCATATCTCATTGCACTGCTCCTCCAATTAGACCCAACCGCAAATAAATCAGATTGGCTGATTGCTAATAACAGGAGGAGACTGGTATAAAGTAGGGAGATTAGCAGTACTACTCGGCACTCCTGATGAGCTAAATAACCAAACCTGTGTCGCGCGCCATACAGCCCGGGAACTAAATTCACAAAGCTATTCACCAGACTAGCTAGTTTATGCAAGTGGTGAGGAGCTAATATAGCGGTTTGTGGAGGTGCTCTACAGCTATAATGTGTTGATATTAGGGATGCACCGAAATTTCAGCCACTGAAATTATCGACTGAAAATGGCGCTTTCAGTCAAAAACAAAAAAAAAATATATAGGCTGAAAATTTTCCTTTCAAAACAGGGCCTGGAGGCCAGCAAGCTGGGGCTCATCTGAGCCTGGAGGCGGCCAAGCTGCATCCAGGCTCCAGTGAGCCCTGGCTTGGCCTAACGGCCCAGCCAAGTCTGGGGCTCGCCTGAACTTGGAGGCCGGCCGAGTTAACCTGCTCGCCCGGCCTCCAGGCTCAGGCGAGTCCCCGGCTCGGCCTGGAGGCCCAGCCGAGCGGGGGGCTCCCCTGAGTCTGAAGGCCGGCCAAGCAGGGGGCTCGGGTGGGCCTCCAGGCCCAGGTAGCGGATTTTGTTAGGGGGGGTGGAGAGCGTGCACATACTCCCCTACATCGGGCCCGAGTCCTCCAGCAGTGGCAGTCCTCCTGCATCCAGTGTCCTCTCTCTCTGTTGACCCTGGGTCAAAGGCTTTTGTGACGTCATCCCAGCGACCAACGATGAGAGGACACTGGATGCTGGAGGGCTGCCACCGCTGGAGGACTCGGGGCCGATGCAGGTAAGTATGTTTAGGCAACATACTCACCTACATTCTCCTACTTCGGCCCTGAGCTCCAGCGGTGACAGTCCTCTGGCTGTCGCAGGCTGCTCGGCCGGCCTCCAGGCTCAGGCGAGCCCCCGGACGGAGGACTGCCACCGCTGGAGCTCGGGGCTGAAGTAGGAGGATGTAGGTGCAACCAATCAGCCATGCGAACCTGGGCCTGGAGGGCTGCTTCTTTTAAAGAGTACCATAATAGTATAGCGGATGGTCCTGACCTTTAGAGCCACCCAGAAAGTCAGAAGGGATTGGGGGGGGGGGGGAATTCACGAACAAAATCAACTGTACAGAAATTATATACTCAACAACCTATTCCCTGATGAAAAGAGGCAAAAGGGTGGCCGCCAACGACCTGTAAGCTATATTTCCTGAGAGCCCAGTTATCGGCTTTAGACCATGTGAGTTTAAGATCATTGCTCACTTGATATAGTTCGCCTGGACATACAGGTGCGCTATGATATATATATGATTTGTTTTCATGATACACCGGGTTGAAACTGGTTCGGTACCATAATATTCATAAGATATATATATCCCGATACGGGTGGTCTGCACATATTTTCAGGTGTGGTAACGATTAAATCCACAGGGATATATACTAAGGATGGTATACCATAAAAGATAAGGAGTGCGCCACACCAACTTTTTTTGTCTTTCCTATTCAGTGGTGATAACTAGACTGTAACAGTAATAACCATAAATATATAAATCTACTATAGTTATAATCAAATTAAATGATCTATATGGAATGAGTTGAAATTCAGAGGTAGCGTATAGGGACTGTATGTGTAGATTTGGATAATGGAAAGAAGTCATTATTGCTTTCAATCCAAAAAATTCCTTTCCAACATAAGAAAGAGGAAACAGGGTACATAGGTACACCTTCCGATATAGGA